>BQNB010058768.1:0-37625 GCA_026074375.1 Tanacetum coccineum
GTATTTGTCTATTCGTTTTTTATTCGATCATTCCAAGATTTAACGATAGATATAAATAAAGAAACGTTAGATATAGTATGTGTAGAATAAAGAATTGATTCAACAAATAATTCACGAGAATGGATTAATCAAGAATATCCACGTGTTGGTCAGTTCTTTATTATTTATCAATTTTTGGCATCAAGATGCAGGATTTGTATAGGGACAGCTGACGTATAAGATGGCAATTGATATCAATGAATACTTTATGCTGCAAACTGTTCGCCTAAATAATTGAACAATAATTGTGCATTACGTGGATATGCACGTGAGTGGCATTTATGATGAATTTAAATTGTCATAGTGTATTCGTATGGGGAATTTAATACTAATGAGCTTCAAAGGTTACAGTTGCCATTAGGTGATATTACTAATGTTGGCTCAAGGTATGGTTAATATTGTTCAATGTTTATTAGTACTGTTCGTGTATTGGGCTCAAAGTGGTTTGCGTGATGAGCAGATTGCACAAGGAAAGATGAATTAGGCTTTTATGATTTTAATATTGCTATCACTGGTTACTAATTTGCTCGGTTACTGTTTGAAGCCACGTGAGAAAAAGTGATACTTTGTTTGAATTTAAGACTTGATACAAGAATATCATTGGATGTTATTTATTGTTCATGTGAAGTTTTTATTCTTCACAAAACAGTATGTTGTTCTTGTTGGGCCTCAAGTCATGTGGGCTTTAAGGTTTTAAACGGTGCTTAATGTGACTATTTATGTTGTTGTTGTTCGTTGGTACCATGGAAGGATTAATACTGTTCGAAGTAATTTGTACTGTTTGTTTTGTCCGAGAAGATGGTTTCAACTGCTATCTTTATCTGAGAAATGGTTTAAACTGTTAGTATTGTTCGATATCAGGTAATACATGATTTTTGGTTCTCGGATAATACAGACAGAATGGTTTTTGGATTTACACACACAGGTGAGAAGTATTTTGGTGATTGTTTTTTGTTTTTAAATGATTAAAAGGCTCGTTATGGGATTGTTTGCAATAATTGATTACGAAGAAGATTTTTTATCACTTATTTGAAGATGAAGTGGATTTTTCAGATGCGTGTTCTTATTATATCTTTTGGTATTGGAGATAACTTGTTTGGTTATATACGGTTTACGATGAAGACTTGATAAAACTAGTCTTTACTTGATGTAAGGAGATACATTGTAGTACTCACATGTATTTACTATCACTTAGCTTAGTGACTCATGTATAGGCATGCGGATTTATCAAGAGATCGAGGTCTACACATAAAACGAAGAAGAATATTAAGAGTTCTTAACATATTATAGTGCAGACAAAGATAACAAGTTTTGGGAAATTCTACTCTACATCAAAATGGTTTATACTTAGTTTTCTTCATTATTGATCATTACATAGAATCTATAGAATTGAAGATTCAAGAAATTGTAACAATATGGGTTTTCAGTGAAGCTTAAAGTTAAAATGTTTAACCATTTATTAGTTGCATCCCTGAGGTGAAGTTTTTACCTGACTCGCTAGTCTAGTTACTACTACAACAGCTAGATTAAGTTTCTACTGCTCAAGTTCATTTACTAAAAGGCTGTCATGGAGGGTAATATTAAGGTTTGAATAAAGGCTTGGATTAAAGTGTGGATAGTGGTACGTAAGTTCTGTCGAGGATCATAGTGCATACACAAAGTCTCCTATATGATATTGACAAAAAAAGGAAAAGATTTGATGATTTGCAAACATTATAGATCCTTGGTGAATTGCATAGCTTAAGGGAAGTTTACATTCGTATATTAACTTCAGGGGAAGATTTGTGCTTAAATGGGTTTTGTCATTATCATGTAGGGGAAGACATTTGTTGGCTTTCTAGTTTTAAAAGAATTGGTTCATTAGGAACCATTCTTTCACATGGATTATCCATGAACCACTATGAAATGGAAATCTTCTATGGCCACGAACTTACGTAGACGAAGAAAAGTGAGTTAGTGGATAATAATTAACATAGAAGTAGGATTAGTTTTGCATCGGAAAAATCTTAAACCACTATGGATGAAACAAACTCCCTTCCACCTCGACGCTCGCCTCAACTACGTCTATCAAAATCACCTTGTTGAAGAATCAACTCTATTCCGATCTCTCATCTACCACAATATCTACACGTTCCCGTTTCAAAACATATCAATTAATTTTTTCGCTCGAAGAAATTAATTCATCATATTCGCAAGGAGTATAGTCACCAAATCACCTCATGTATTGACATCTTGATTATCTCGTCCGAAATAGTCAAAGAAACTTTTTAATTAAACAATGAGTTAATTAAAAATTGTCAATATTCATTCTCACAAAACTGGTCAAAAAAAAATTCCAGGTGGCGGCCCCCTTAAAATTAAGGGGACCGGCCGTGTAAAATGGGTGGCCCCCTTAATTAATTAAGGGGACCGCCCATCTGAAAAGCCAAACAGACCCTTTTCTCTACAAAACCAATTACCAAACACCCATTTATCCTCTCCCTCTTCTCCCTGCTACTGTGTGACGAACACACACACTCAAAAACCATAAAATCCAATTCCCAAACTCAAAATTCATCCAATTTCGCAAGGGGCAATCACCTACAACTCGATTAACAACACCTATTGTAAGATTTCCTATACTTATCTTTTTCAAATTCATCCAATTTTGTTCTTAATCAAAATTGGGTATAATTATATTTTTTTGTGTCTTTTGATTTTTAGATTAGAACTAGGAAATCCATAACTACGATGATTCCCGTAGTCATAAGAATTCAATACATTCATTAGAATTGAGTCACAAAATTTTTTTTTGCTCGAAAATTTTATAAATATATATACATATTTTTCATTTTTTGAAACAAAGGTTATACATTGTTGATTCATGCCAAAAACATGTTAAAACAACAATACATTGCCCATCGAAACATACATTCCTAAATGTATACTTTTCGAATCAATGGATAATGTGTTATAAAAATAAAGGGGTGTTTGGTTCATTTCTTAGGATCAATTTTTAGAGTCAAAATAACCATCACTATAGTTTTTTCACTTGTATAAACACTTAACAAACTTGTATAAGTCATCAAGATATATAATTCATATATATTTTGATATATTTTATAAAAGGTATAAAATAAAGGGGCGTTTGGCTTGACATTTCAAAAACATAGTATTGAGTCAAAACAAACACTATTTAACTCTTGTCAAGTCAAAAATAATAAACTTATACTTGTCAAACAAAATATACACTTAACGCATAATTTTCGACAAGCTTAGACAAATTTTGTATTGATAAGGGAGTGTTTGGGTTATTGTCTTGATGTTGAAATATATAACTAATATATATTCTTCGACATCCTAGATTAAGTCAAAAATAAATTAAGGAACATATGGATCACTTCTTAGGTTTTTACTTTTAGAGTCGAAGTAATCCTTGTCCCACATTTGTCAAAAACTTCACTTTATTTTCTTTATTATTTTCTTTTGTAACATTTTTATTTTGTTGATATCTTGTTTAGGTGACAAAAATGCCGAAAGCTACTACCACCAATATATCTCTCACTAAAATCCTACATCCCAAAAGTATCCAAAATTCCCGGCACCTCCCCTACTATTGCCCAATTCTACAAACCTATTGAAAACCGCAACATTCACGAAGGCCGTGTTGTTGATCAAGCCTACTACAAATCCAACAATATTGAGCGTCTTTTTACTAACATTCGTTTCAATTGTCTCTTTCAAATCAACGAACCGATTGTTCCAAGATTCATTCTAGACTTCTATAGTCAAGTCACGGTACAAACCAATGAATATGGCTATCTTGTTATCTCTTTTATGATTCAACACGAATTCATAACTCTTACTCTCGCTCAGTTCGGTCAAATCCTCAAAATTCCATAAAATGGTCAATCCATTTTTACAAACGAATGGGACCTTGCATCCCTTGAGTATTCTCAAGAAACCAAGGGACCATATTGCACCGAACTTCCTACTCCCGAAGACATTCGTCGACTTCTTGAATTGGAACGTGTCGTGCTAGACCATACCATCAAAAGTCAAACGGTCTCTCTCAATCCAAATCAAATTCTCACCAAAGAATTAAGCCCCGACATGAAGCAATGGGAAGAAATCATTCGAGAAAATGTGTTCGGACTAGGAGGACATCGGGGCCGTCTCCTCGCTTGTCTTGCTCACATGTTGTATTTTGTTGTTGCCGAGGAACAATATAATCTTGCTTATTTCTTCGTCAAAAGAATCCAATGTGCTAGAGATACTTCAACCGTAAATCTTCCGTATGGCATGTTTCTTACTCGTCTTTATCGACATGTCATGGAAACGTATCCTCATCTTGATAATGGCATCTATAACATTGTTGAGAGATTCATGCGTCCTCTTTCCCTAAAACAAACTCGACGACCTCGAAGTGATAGCGGTAAGGAGCGTCATTCCATCTCCTCTTCGTCCTCTCATCATCAAGGCACGTCATCTCATTAACATGATGATGATGATGACGATGTCAAAACTTCTCGAGCAAGTACTCCATCTCCTACCACTTATCTTAACTCCCTCAATCCACTCAACTACAAAAACTACCATATGCCTTCCACTTCTGAACAAACCGATGAAACTCTCTTTGAACGACAAACCACCTTGCTCAACCAAACGCAACAAATGCACAAGGAGATGCGCGGAGGGTTCAAGTCATTTGGAAAGGCACTAAAAGGAGTGTTTAGCAAGAGGAAGTGAAGAGCTAGAAGTTAAGTGAGCTAGATGTCTAAATGTAGTTTAAGACAATTTTTAACTTGATTATGTGTATGTTCTTAACAACTTGTGTGGTGATTATCTGATGTATTCAGAAAGACTTATGTGTTAGTTATCTTTAGGTACTCGTTTGCTATGATGACTTAAACCTTTAGTTGTTTTATTTAATCAACTATTTATGCTACTTTGGTTTCATAACTTGATATGTTTATTACATGCTATATGATTAAATGTGCTCATACAACTCAATAGGGCTTGCTGCAAATAAACCACCAAAACAGAAATACTCTCACAAAAAATTCTAAGAAAAATTATTTTTCTGTGAAATTTGGAAGCCAATAGAGGGCGGCCCCCTTAATTCATAACGAGCGGCCCCTTGTCTTTAAGGGGACCGCCCCCTAATTAAGGGGACCGTCCTAATAAATCACGGGTAAAATAGTATTTTTCCTGATTTTTGACCCTCTTTTACCTAGTCTCAGCTATATTTGCCCAGAATGCTCGAACACAATTTGGAACAACCTAAACTAGTTCAAATTCATTCCTTTTTCAATCCATTCTCTTCCTATAAATCCCTTCCAAATGATCATCACCAACACATCATCCACCAAACCATATAACCACTATCAACATCTATGGCATCCACTAGAGCTTCCATTTCCAAAGCCTCCAAGGGACCAAAAATAAACATCATACCACCAAAATAATTGTTTGTGGATTTAACCCAAGATGACACAAAAACTCCATCACCCAAACTTCAACTCTCATCACCTAGTGCTCCTAAAGCAACTTCCAAAACACCATCAACCAAAGATACTTCTTCATCCTCAATTGACTACATACCCAAATCACCAACCTCATCAAAATCACTTTCACCAAATGGTTACTTAAACCCACTAACATCTCCTCCTCCAAGAGTTTCTCCACCACCTCCAACTCAAGAAAATGCATCAATGGACATCACTCTCACCCTTTCACCAATTACCCCACTTGATGTCCAATTTAATACTCCATCACCTTCACCACCTATTGTTGGTCATCCTATTTCTTAGAACCTTCTTGAGGCACATGGAGATTCATGCTTGTGTTGCATTCACAATCGTACTCTCATATTTGGATTGAGAGATGAACTCCAATATATGTTTTCGTATATTGAACACATGCTCTCACAACCACCAACAACCATCATCCCACCACCTCTACCATCTTTACCAAACTAAACACACTCTATGTTTTGGTTTCTCAAATAATTATCCACCCATCATTTTTCAAGCAAGTCCTATAGAGATTTACTAGTTATAGGACTCTTTGTAGTTTAAAAAAAATCATGTATGTTAGCATGATATTTATTTTCCTTATGTATGCATGAGTGTGGTTCACACACTATTTTAATTTTAATGGATGGTTATTGTTGGTTGAATTACTATTATGCCATATTTTTCCTTCTTGTTACATGTTAGAAATACTTGTATTTTTCTAACTCGTTTTTGTAGCCAAGAAACCATAGCTCGATTCCTTGGTGCCCTCGAACGAGGGGGAGCACACATCAAGGGGGGCATTTATTTGGTCGATTTAACTAGCAATTCTCGATGATGTCTTTTTGATTCTATAAAAAGGGGGAGAAATGACATGAAACTCACTAAATACTTATTTAAAAATAATTTTACGTTTAATGAGTTTAAATTTTGTAATCATCAAAAAGGGGGAGACTGTTGATAAAATATAATGCCTAAAAACATTACTAACATTTTTCACATCTTTACGTTTTGATAATCACAAAATATAAAAACGTTCAATGTAAAATTAAACGTAAACAAGTAATCAATAGTGAATTTTCATTTCGAAATTCATATCACTTCAAGGTATGAATAAATAAATGCTTAATGCATTTTATGATCAAAGGAAATTTTTATTCAACCTCACACTTTTATAAAATGTTGTAAACATTTTTATAAACATTACAAAACATTTTCTACAATTAAAAGAAATTTTTATTCAAAATAAACATTTTGAAATTCAAATTTTCGGACCTAAAACGGCTAGAAAAGTTCTAGAAAATTCCCCTACACAAAAGACAAACTGGGGAACCCCTAGTCTAAGGCGACCCCGTTAATTTTAAGGGAACCGCCCACCTATTTAAAGGGACCGCCCATAGACTGATGCTCCTCCAATTTGTCCTATAAATACTGGACTTTTCCGCATTATTTTCTCACCTTTTACACTCATTCTTTCTGTTCTAAAACAGCCCACACATCTCACTAAAATCCTTTGATCATTTAATCATAAAGCTTTGTTTCTAAGTGATCCAAGCTCAATTCCTCAAGTGCAAGAGAAGAATACTTCCATCATCAAGTGAATAAGTATTACATCTTTGTGTGTTGTTTCAATCTTATTGCATCCATACCATAACTTGTAAATCAATTATATATCTTGTATTTGTGTGTAGTAGCTAAATCTTGGCAATCTTTGTAAGTATAGATAGATCGTGGTGATCTTACTAAGTAGTGTTAGATAGTTGTGATCTAAGTAGTGTGGTGAAGTGAAGTCTTGAAGTTGTGAAGAAGTCATGAAGTTGTGAAGTCGTGAACAAGTAGTGAAGTCGTGTTGTGATAGATTGGTTCTAGCTAAGATTAGAACTCGACATTTAGCTTTGTGTCGTAAATTTGGTGTAAGCAACGTTGTGTACGGTTTTCTCTGCCATAAGGGAGTTTGTTGACATAGTGAAGAAAACTCTCGATTTTGGTGCTCGGAGAGTAGAGTAGGGCGAAGAGGTGCTTCGTTACCGAACCACTATAAATCATCGCATTGTGGTTGATTGTTCTTACTCTTATCTCTTGTCTTACATTCTTTGTCTTTTATAATTGTTTAGAGAAGCATATTGTTTATATTATGCAAGTATTGAATTCACATAAAGTCGAATCTAGAATTTTTACAAACACCTTAAAACATTAAATAAAAAAGCAGTAAACTATTCAACCCCCCTTCTAGTTTTCTACAGTTTAGATACAATCTCACACCTAGTCTGAGTAATTGTATCTCCCATGGTTTCTTAGTGCCTTAAACCACCACCTAAACTAGTTCCTAGGGAACTTGGTTCATTAGGTATTGCCTTGGATCGGGTCTTATTGATGTTACCCCTATCCGCTCTGCATCTAAGCAAGTAGTAGTAGTGGCAGTCCTTTCTAAACTGTCATGCATCTCCTCATTGACAGCCTCATCTGCAACATTGTTTGTAGGACCACTAGGCTGAGGTACCTCAGTGTCCTTTCTCTTTGGCTTCCTAGGTTTTTGTTTCTTTTGAGATTGAGATGTTGATGGTTGAATAATGGTGGGTATGTGATAAGGATTAGTAGGATTTGATGAACCTTCACCCATTTCTTCTTGATGTTGTACCACCATTGTTTGAAATAAGGGTGTTTCTCTTCTAGAAAAGCCTTTCCCTACCCTTCTCATGTTTCCAAAAATCTTCTTAGTGTGAGAGGGTGTAACATAAATCCTTCTATGATTTGACATTCCTTCTAGTTGTTTCTCCAAAAACACTTGTACAAATCTTGGATACGTCAAGAATTTACCAGACACATTCTCCAAGTTCTTCACCATACTTTTAAATATGTATTTTGAAAAGTTAAACTTCTAGTTTGTAGCTAAACAGATGATTGTTGAAGCCATAGTGCTACTAAACTCATTCCATGCAATAGTCTTAGAACTTAGGCATTGTAGAATAGTATGAATAAGAAATTTCCATTGTGGGGAAAAGAATGCCCTATAGAAAGTAAGTTTTTATGAAACTTTCTCATACCTCATGAGTGAAAGCTGTTCAAAGATAGTAGCATTGGGTAGACAATCAATACCTTCAGCATCTTCTAGTTGAAGATCTCTTCTCACAATCGACTCAGTAATGATGATCTTCTTTCCATCCACTAGGGCTTGTAACTGTACTTCCCCATTGACAGTTTTCGCCTTGACAGTAGCCCAAAACTATTCAATACACGAAGTATAGATTGTAGGATTGATCGTTAGTGCATATCTTATAGGATTTGCATTTAGAAAATCCACTATCTGCTCAAACCCTTTACTTTCAGTAGGTTTAGACAAAAACGCGACCATGTTGTGAGTATCAGCAAACTGTAGGGTCATCATTGTGTTGGGTTTTGATGATGAATGATGAAATTGAGTTAGGGTTTATGATTAGAGAGTATATGATTGAATGAAATCGATTAAATGAGTGATTGAAACCCTTAATCAAAGTATTTATGAAAATACCCTTAGCAGCATTATCGTTCAACTAGCAGTAGTAACCCAGCAGTAGTAAGTTATGCCTAGCAGCATTAACTTTCATCAGCAGTAGTAAGTTATGCCTAGCAGCATTAACTTATGCCTAACAGCATTAAGTTATGCCATCAGTATTAA
Source organism: Tanacetum coccineum (assembly GCA_026074375.1). Classification (NCBI taxonomy): domain Eukaryota; kingdom Viridiplantae; phylum Streptophyta; class Magnoliopsida; order Asterales; family Asteraceae; genus Tanacetum; species Tanacetum coccineum. Next base: position 9,190 of record BQNB010058768.1, read on the forward strand.
CTTATGCATAGCAGCATTAAGTTATTCCTAGCAACATTAACTTTGAGTCACCAGCATTAACTCCAATTATATTCCAAACACTCTGTCTATTTTTAATATATTCAACTCTCTTTCTGTTTTTCAACTCACCACTTCTCTAAATTCTTTTACTCACCAAAACTCTATGTCTGCTTTTATTCCGTACATCTTTCTTTCTGTTTTTATTCTTACCAACTCTCTCAATTCTTTTTCTCACCAAATCACTCTGTCTCTGTTTACACATCTCTCTTTCTGTTTTAATTCTCACCAACTCTCTCAATTCTTTTTCTCATAATTTTCACAATGTTAATTATACCAGTAGTATTAAGTATAACTAACAGCATTAACTTGTAGCCTATTAAGACCTCGCTACCTCACCCCTCTCTGCCACTATTAACTTAGCAGTATTAAGTATAACTAGCCGCACTAATTATACTTAATAGCAGAAACTTTTAATGACATGAATAACAGTACTAATTCATACAAAACTCTACAAAAACATAAAGAGATAAAAGATTTTAGAGATTTTACATTCTAATACTAGCAATCAAATATTGAAATCTACTTACATCAAAAGCTTTTGTAAGCAAATCTGTAACATTTTTGTCAGTATGGATTTTGACCATTTGAATCAATTTCTTTTCATTGTAATCTCTAATAAAATGATATCTGATCTCTATATGCTTTGTTTTTTAATAAAAAAAAGGATTTTTTTATTATACAAATAGTACTATTATTATCAATAAAGATTTTGGTATGTAAGAACATTTATACCATAATCATGTTTTTTTTTAGAAATTTGTTTTCTGAATCCAAAGCACTTGTCCACAGCAACTTGAAGCAGCCACATATTCAGCTTCTGTTGTGGAATTTGCAACCACAGTCTGTTTCTTGCATTGCCATGATATTAATCTACTTCTAAGGAATTGACAACCTCCTGTTGTAGACTTCCTATCCAAGCTTGCTCTAGCATAATCACTATCAGTGTATGCTACCAAATCAAAAGGAGAATCTTTTGGATACCAAAGACCTAATTTTGGTTGACCTTTTAAGTACCTAAAGATCCTTTTTACAGCATGAAGATGTGAAACCTTTGGGTTGACTTGGTATCTTGCACAGGCACACACTGCAAACATAATATTAGGTCTTGAAGAAGTAAGATACATCAATGAACCAATCATTGATCTATATAAATGAACATCCACTTCTTTACCATCTTCATCCTTGAGCAAAAGCTTTTGAGTTTCCATAGGTGTGCTTGCTGTCTTGACATCAGTAAAACCAAATTTCTTCAAAATCTCAGTCACATACTTGTCTTGACTGATAAAAATCCCATCCTCCTTCTGCTTTACTTGCAGTCCTAAGAAGAATGTGAGTTCACCCATAGAACTCATCTGAAACTTCTTATGCATCATCTTCTCAAACTCAGTGCATAATGACTTCTTTGTAGAGCCAAAAATGATATCATCTACATACACTTGAACTAACAGAATATCACCTTTGTCCCTTTTGATAAACAAAGATGTGTCTATCTTTCCTTCTGTAAAACCATTCGTCCAAAAATTAAAGCATGGATGCTCTACAACCTAGCGGTGCTTGAGCATAGGTAGGGCTGGTAGGTAGTGGTGGTATCTGGGGAAGTGGTGATGATAATGAAGTGAGTGAAGATGGTGGTGGAGTAGGTAAGGAAAGAATCCTAGCAACCTCTGCCTCAGAAGGAAACGGTATAGGTGTCTAGGATTGAACAGATATCCTAGAAGTAGTACGGTATGCAGGTGGTGGTGGTGGTGTAGCCGCAGACTCGTCGGTCTCAAACGGCTCTATCTCCTCAGCGGAGGGGACAAGATCAACAGTTGGAGAAGCAACAGCAGTAGAGTCGGCAGGAGCTAGGTGCTCCTCCTCCTCATCATCATCATCCTCGAAGGAATCCTCCTCCTCATTATTATCGTCATCAACATCGGCAGCATAGTCAATCGGGTCCTCCACCGGCTGCTCCTCTAGATCCTCCTCTGGATCCTCAACAGGGATATCATCATCAGATGGAACCAGGTACTCGGGGTACACATGCTCTAACTCCATAGGGTCAGGCACATAAGCAGGTGATGGTGGTGTTGCCTTCCCTTGTTGGGAAACCTCCTCATAAGGGTCCATCTCAGGAAGCTCGCCGACATCCATAAGTGGAATGCCCCATGATGATGGGTCACAGTCTGAAGAAATAGAAGTGTATAACACAGTAGAATGCACTGAATCCGACATGACTAATTATGTAACAATCTAAAAGAGTATATATAAGTGTATATATATATATAAGACCACCGTATGTAATATACGTAATATAATATAAACACGTATATTAATCATGTTAGCATCTAGTTTAACCAACTAATGTAAATAAATAGTCTATGTATGTCCCGTGAAAAACTTATGTATGATGCAATGTTTGAAAACGGTTATAATCCAAGTAAAAACATTTGACCTGGTTCTCTATAACCTTGGGTCTAGATACCAATCTGGAACACCCTTAAATTGGGTCGCAGCGAAATAAGGGTCTGGGGCGTTACTTCATAGATCAATAGCACAAGATATGAGAACGACCTCTATATGAGTCGTTTAAAAATGATACATTGGATTTAATAAACTTGTTTGTTACAAAAGCCCGAAGCTTAATTTGTTCATCCTTGCAAATGTAAAGATTTTAATACATAACAAATACTCTAAAATGTAATGCACTTAAATCTTTATAACAATATGACTCCAAAATGATGTCCACCAATGTATCCTTGTTTTTTTCCTTATTGACCTGAGAAAAACATGCTTTAAAACGTCAACATAAAGTTGGTGAATTCACAGGTTTATGTAATGTATAAAGTAGGTTCGCAAGATTTCAAAGTGCATGACTATTGTAACACATACAATATCACAAAAATGCAATTACGATTCCCTAAGCTCATGAAACTGAAGCTACGACATGTATGTATTGAAAATTAATGCCAACAATGTGCTAGTGTAGATGTTCAACCCGCAACATCCCAAATCTGACATGGTATACGTCCGTAGGTTCAATCCGTCGAACCTAGTGAGCGCTACTCACCTGAACGGGGATGTCAATCCTAAATAGATCTATTTATAACACTCACGCTTACACCAAGTAATTGACAGTTTATGATTTGTTGGGATATGAAGGCTTCTGAAGTTACTACTGTTAGTTTTGGAAGTTAATATTGCTGGTTCAAGATTGTGCTGCTGTTGAAGTTTAAAGAAAATAGTCTAAGTTATTAGTACTGCTAGTTATAATAGTTTGTGCAGCCAGTACATTGTTAGTACTGCTAGTATAGTTAGTACTGTTAGTTAATACTTAGTGATGTTAGTCTTATATAGTTAGTACTGCTATTATGATATGCATGATTTAAATTAGGAATAGATATGCATTATCATTATACGCGTTTTGTAAGCCTATTAGGGTTTCCTTAGTGTATAAAAGGAACCCTACGGCATAGTTAGAAAAGCACTTCAATTACAAATCTCATAGTTAGTTATTCTGTAACCTAGGCAAAATATTATCAATCAATATATTCAAAGTTTAGTATTCATTTTTCTTCTTAGTATTACAAGTTAGTTTCCGCATAACTTGTAGTATTCATAATCATAGTTTCTGTCTTAGTAGTTTTGGATTTATTCAAGGTTACTAACCTTTACACAAGCTAAAGGAAATCAAGATCTATTCATTGGGATCAACAAGTGGTATCAGAGCTTGTTGAGAAACTCTGAATAAGAAGAACACTAGATCTACACAAGATCTCATTGTCAAAGAGAAGATATGGAATCACAGTCAGATTCTACCCAAACAGTCTCTTCACTAAAGCTTCCTATGCTTAAAACAGGAGACTATGATCTCTGGAGCATGAGGATGGAGCAATATCTTACTCACACAGATTATGCTCTTTGGGAAGTTATTGTGAATGGTGATGCACCTGCTGTTGCATCAGCTAGTACTGAAGGTCCTATTCCTCCCAAGACTGCTGAACAAAAGATAGCAAGAAAGAATGAATTAAAAGCAAAGAGCACTCTGTTGTTGGCCATTCCTGATGAGCACCTATTGAAGTTTCATGGAATCAAGGATGCAAAGAGCCTATGGGAAGCTATCAAGACTAGGTTTGGAGGCAACAAAGAATCTAAGAAAATGCAGAAGACTATCCTGAAGCAGCAATATGAGAATTTTACTGCATCAAGATCTGAAGGACTGGACAAAATTTATGATAGGTTTCAAAAACTCATCAGCCAATTGGAAATTCAAGGTGAAGTCATCTCCCAAGAAGATGCAAATCTGAAGTTGCTGAGAAGTTTACCATCAGCCTGGAATAACATTGCTTTGATTATGAGAAACAAACCAGATCTAGATGAGTTGAGCATGGATGACTTGTACAACAATTTGAAGGTGTATGAAGCTGAAATTAAAAGCCAATCAAGCTCAAACTCAAACTCTCAGAATGTGGCTTTTGTATCTTCTGAAAACACTAGCAGTACTAATGAAGCAGTTAATACTGCTCTTGATGTTTCTACTGCTAGTACACAGGGACAAGCTTCTTCCTCAACCTATGCAGATGATGTCATGTTTTCTTTTTTTGTTAATCAATCTAAGAGTCCACTGTTGGACAATGAAGACATGGAGCAGATTGATTCAGATGATCTTGAAGAGATGGATCTCAAATGGCAGGTGGCCATGCTTACCATGAGGATAAAGAGATTCATAAAGAAGACTCGAAGGAATCTGAATCTCAATGGCAAAGAAGCTGTTGGCCTTGATATGACAAAGGTGGAATGTTACAACTGCCACAGGAAAGGTCACTTTGCTAGAGACTGCAGAGCACCAAGGAATCAGGGGAATAGGAATGGAGATAATGCGAGAAGGGTTGTACCAGTAGAGACCTCTGCAAATGCCTTGGTTGTTCAAGATGGGATAGGTGGATATGATTGGAGCTTTCAGGATGAAGATGGACCCACAAACTTTGCTCTAATGGCCCATTTGTCTTCAGGTTCATCCAGTTCATGTCAATGAGAGTATATAACTTGCTCTAAAAAGTGGTTTGAAAACATTTGAAGCTCTTCACAAACAATATGATTCAACAGAGGGAAGCTCTTAAAAATCTAGTCTAGAGATAAAATGTTATCAATTGGATTAGATCAAAAGAAGCAATGATAGTTGGTTTTATAAAAGAAGGGAGCTTCTTATGAAAGAAGTCATTGCAATTTTCGAAGTATGGATGTCTAAGTAAAAGAGATTTCTATTTAAAAATCTAAAAATCAGTTAGATAGAAGCCTTAAAATAGAAAGATGAAATGAAACTTTAATCTTGAAAATTTTGAAGAATCATCACAGAATCAAACCACACTTGATTAAAGTCAATAGAAGTGATAAAGGACAAAACTGGACTTGGTTTTGATAGTTATGTGAATAAGAGTGAAGTACTTAATAATGTGGCTGAGTCATGAGTGTAATCAAGTAAATGATATGTTTAAAAAGAGTGAAGGATATCATGTAGTTCCCCCTCCCTATACTAGGAATTTCAAACCTGCAAGAGCTGACTTATCCTTTATTGGGTTAGATGACTATGTGTATAAGTCTAAAGTGAGTGAAACTATTACTAGTGTGCCTAATGTTGAAACAACTATAACTAAAATTAGTAAGGATAGTATAACACCCTGTGTTTTCAAGTCATTGACGACGTCGATAAATCCACAATGTACCTTTGGTAATAGAAACGCGCATTTTGCTCTAAATCATAATGTAAGCTAAAATCGCGTAAGCTACAAATTAGCGTTCAATGTAAAACGGGATCAAATAATTAAATGTCTACATCAAACAAGGTTAAGAATTATTTTTGAGAATAAATAATTACTTTTTTCATTTTAAAATTTATCGGATACGTACAGTGTATACCTTTCGCGATAAATGCGTTTAGGCACCCCCATGAAAACTCCCGAATCCACCTAAACTTTTTTACGCTTCAACAAACAACCCACATTATACCCAATACATAAAAATTACTAAACATCATTACCTGATATCTTCTTATTGGCCGAAATTCTTGCCAACGTTATCCACCAAAACTGACCCAAATTTGAAAAATTTAGTTTAGTTTAGTTACAATAAACCGTAGGTAACCAAAGATAGACTGCATATTTTACAAAAGTTTTACTTAGGAACCTCGTGAAAGAAATATCGACGTATAATGGGAGGAATTTACAAATCTGGAGATCTTATAGGTGTTGGAGTCCTTGAAAACCTCAAGGCAGCTATCTGCTCGATAAGACTCAACATGGAGAATCTACCGAGCAAATATCAAAGGGAGTTTCTTATTCTAATTCTATTTTGAATTCCCTGTATTAATGTTTTATATATACAGCCGATGACGTTGTATAATTCCCAAGTGGGGGTGATGGAATAGAATATTTACTTGTCCTATATTTTAACACTAAAATGCGTAAATTATTGAAATTTCCGCTTATCTTAAGTTTAAAACTTATATTGTAAATTTCTTAAGTCTTGTTAAACATTTTTAAGTTTAATGAAATTTTGATTTTTAATGTTAAAATCTATTTCCATATGCCTAATGAATAAGAATATGTTAGAAAACTGAGGTCTAAATTAGCTAAATAAGCTCTTGTTTTAATCTGTTTTATTAACGCCATACCAAACTGTTAATGTTTAAGAAAAAACATTAAGTGCTTAAGCTTATTTCACTCAAAAATCCACCCTTAAACACCTCAGCTTATTTTGGAAGAAAAGCCAAACCTAGAAGGGCTTTTATGACCACACTAGCTTATCTATAATAAGCTAGAGCTTGTTGATAAGCTCTAAGAGCCATTTAAGCCCTTGTTTAAGCAAAGGGATTTGTAAGTCTTCATTTTTCATTTTTTTGCTTATTTACTGTTTGCTTATTTTAGTGCTTATTTACTACTTATTATTGCTTGTTTATGTTGTTCATTGCTTATTTATGCTTGCTTATTGATTAGAAGTCTTTTACTTAGGTTTTGAGTAAAACTGTCTTGGAAGCTTAAAATTGCTTATATTGTATTGCTTATTGTCTAGTGCTTATTAGTGGTTGAAAATTGCTTATTTGTCCTTATTTTTCCTTATGCTTACTTTGTTTTTAGTTTTCATAAGTTTTCTAAGTTTGTATTAAGCTTAAAATGGTTTTTTAATTTCTTAAGGGGTGTTTGGCACAAGCAATATTAACTCATGTTAATACTGCTTGAGTGTTCTTGACCTTTTAGTCTATTTTGATAAGCTCAAATTAAGTTTAAAAGTTAGTTTGTTTAAGTTTTTAAAGTTTACAAATCAAGTTTAAGGCTTTTTGTATCCATGGTTTGAATCTGTGGAAATTTAGGTTGATATAATTGCTTATTAACTTAGATCTTGATTTATGGCATTAGGGTGTCATTTTCTTGCTTGTTTTAAGCTTAAAATACAGTAGAATATGGTTGTTATAAATGTGCATTTGTCATTTGAGTTTGAGTCAAAAAAACTATCAAAGTTTCTAAGTAAGTTTTAAAAAAGGTTTAAACACCACTTTTCAAGTTCAAATTTAGAGTAGTTAAAAGATGTTTTAGGTTTTGATTTTCAATACATAAGCTCTTTGGTGTACAGGCTTCATCCGTTTGAGCTTTTTAAGGTATTTAAACATCATTAACTAGCTTAAATTTAGGCCTGCAAAAGCTCTTTAGTCTTTTAGAAAAAAAAAACTTGAAAAAAAACCAAAAAAAATGTTTTAGGGTAAACAACCATTTTTATAAGTCGTTTTCTAGCTTTGTAGTTATTCAAACTGCTTTAATTTAGCTTTTTTCTTATAGTTTGTAGTACTAACTTTATCTGTTTTTAGGTTTTAGACCTTAGCTTATTAGTTTAGTAGCTTAAAAAGTAGCTTAAAGGCACCCTCTTAGGCTGTTTGGTTCCCAGTTTTATCGAAAAGCTAATTTTGATTTTTGAGCTTATTGCTTATTGGATTTGCTTAATTAGTGTTTAGGATTGCTTATTAGGTTAGGTTTAAGGCCCTTTTAGCTTATTTAGCTTAGATGCTTTCCAGCTTATTTGTTTTGCTTATTTCTAGTTCAAGGTGCTTATTAGACATAGCTTAGTATTTGATTTAGCTTATTTTGTTTTGCCTTGAGCTTATTTAGTTTTTAAAAGTAAAAATATTTTAGTTAAAGAGTAACTTAGTTATAATAAGCCGCTGTCATTTTCATAAGCTTATTTCAGGCTTATTTTAAGTTTCTAAAAAAATATTTCCTTTATTTTAAAGTTGGTTTTAAGCTTATTAGAAGTTTTGCTCAAAAAGAAAATTTTCAAAAAATAAAAAACATTGGGTGTATAGGAACGCTCCCATGTTTCGAACCCAGGACCTCAACTTAACACCCAAACGTTGTTTAACAACACCACACTACTACCATCTGCGCCCTTGGGTCATTTTTGTTAGACCTTGGGGCCACTTGGTATATAAGGGGTGTTTACCCTTTTAAGCTTTAAGACTTTAGGGCTTATTTATAGTTTATTAAGATAAGCTGGTAGTTCCATTTTATTTTTCATAGGATTAGTATTGTCTTAAGTACTTTTCCTGAATTTTTTAGAATTTTCCAATTTAGTTTAATATTTTTAATAATATTTTTAGGTTAAATTAGTTTTTAATTCATATAAAATTAAATAAAAGTCAAAAAAATTAATTTCTTTTTTTCTAAAATTATTTTTAGTGATTTAGGACATTTAAAAATTAAATTTGCATTTGTAAGGTTAAAATTTGTAGATTTAGGTTTTTAAAGCTCGGGTTTTGATCCAGTTATCGTTTTTGTGTTTTTACTTTAATTGCTTTCATTTTTTAGTTGATTTATATTTGTTCTGCATATTAATTGTAGAAAATAGAAAAAAACATTGAATCATTCAATAACGCGATCCGAACTTAATCAGATTCTTCAATTAAGCCTCGTCGAGACGCGGACTCGGGGAAGGTTTTGGATTTACTTTGGTCAAAAGTAATCTCTTAGAAGCCTTACGGAATACTTACTCTCTCTTATCATTTGGTATTTTGATTTTAATTATATATATATATATATATTAAGTTATATATATAAGTTTGAGTATCAAATTTTTGGCGCTGTTGCCGGGGAGGTGTGTGCGATTATCGTGTTACGTTTGAAGATTAGTGTTTGAAGTCCCTTCCCTGTAAAGTTATCGCTTTCATTTGTGAATATTTCTATTATTAAGTAATTAAAAATACCAAATTTTTTTTGAAAAAAACAACAAAATCAACCGTTGTGTCACTTGTGAATTCGGCTCACCTTTAGATTACAAACTATAAGAGAGGTATAAGGAGGGTTGATCCGACGAACTTCGACCCGAAAGGAGAAGGTTTTTAATAGCTTCGCGCTTACCCGCTCCTCCGCTTCTTTGTGCGTTTTCTAGAGAGCTACCGTACACTTGTTTGATTATCGGTTACAAAAATATTTTTCTCTTTTTTATTTTCTCTTATTTTGTTCTTAGTGTATGCAAACTCGCTCTTCGTCAAAATTCGTTGGTGAACCTTCTACGAATCCTACTTCTACGATTCCGAAACGTCGTAATCGTAGACGTTCTATACAAAGAGTCAAACCGTTTTCTCTTGTAGAGACTCCCGTAGTTACGATGGCCGATCAACGTACTATGGCGGAATTACTCTGTGCACCCACCGAGGGTTATGCGGAGGCAATCGTAGTACCACCCATTCCCGCTGAGCATTTCGAGCTCAAGCATAGTCTAATCAATCTTGTAACTTCAAAAAAATTCTTCGATTTTAAGAAAGAAGATCCTCATGCTCATATTCGATATTTTAACAAGATAACTGCTACGTTGAAGTACAAAGATGTGCCTGAGACATCGATTAAGCTTATGCTTTTTCCATTTTCTATTGATGGTCCAGCCCGGATTTAGCTCGAAAAAGAACCTCCTCGTTCTATTCTCAATTGGGACGATCTTGTGTCCAAGTTTATTAACCGTTTCTTTCCTCCCTCAAAAACAATAAATCTCCAAAATGAAATTTCAAATTTTCAACAACGTTTTGATGAATCATTTTATGAGGCATGGGACCGATTCAAGGATCTCCTTCGAGCATGCCCACATCACGGTTTTACCGAATTGCATCAACTCGATACCTTCTACTAATGGTTTAAACCCATACGATCATAGATTCTTTGGAATTCTGCCGCCTGGTGGCAATCTTTTGGAAAGAAGCGCGGTGGGTCACACAATGATGTGTTGAAAATTATGAAAACAAATCAAAAGTCGTAATTCAAGATAACAAACCCGATTGTTTCTCAAGTGGAAGCAAGTAAATGTGCTTCTATCAGAGAGCCAGTGCCGTAGCCAGTGTCGTGACTAGTGCATGACCGCAATGTTTAAACAACATCAAGTAACCCCAGCTCCAGCTTCCGTAAAAGCTGTTGGGGAATCTTGTGTTACTTGTGGTGGTGCGCATTCTTACCGATAGTGTCCTACCACCGATGGCAACACTTTTTCGGGCTATTAAGACAATATTCACAGGATATGTTTCAGCAGCCGCCCCCCCCCACAAGTAAACTATAATCAGGAAATACCGGATACCGTCCTCAAACATGATAGCTAACCAATTCGACCACCGAGTTATTGCTCACCCGAATGTGCCAAATAATTCAAAACCGGTACAATCAAGGGTTACAATCAAAATAGAGAATTATCAAGAAAACCCAATTACATGCTTCCCGGTTTATCAAGCTTCGATTTATCAACCCCACAAGCTTGTGAAGGACTAGTGATTTCTCAAACTACATAAAGGCGAATGATGCAGGTAATGAAAAACATGCAAACCCAAATGAACTCTTTAACAAATTATAACATCGAGCTTAAGAACATGTTTGGTTAATTTATGAAAATGAATACCGCTTCTACTTCGGGTTCGAGTTCACTTCCTAGCAACACCGTTGCTAACCCGAGAGGTGATTTGAAAGCAATCACCACCCGAAGTGGCATTTCTTATTTGATGGACCCCCCCAATTCCACCCCGTCTTCTTCTCTTCATAGGTGGTGGATGGGAACCCGAATTGGTGACATTGGGATACGGGTGATTCCAAGTACCGAAAACATCCAACCTCTGGTAGTCCAAATTCAAGCTCCGATTGATGAGCCCGTTGTTGCTCCTAAGCCTAAACCGTCTATACCTTATCCTTCGAGAGCCAACAAACAAAATCTCCATGAAAAAGATGATAAGCTAGCTTCAAAATTTGTTGAAATCTTTAGGGAATTACATTTTGAGCTTAGTTTCACGGATGCTTTTCTTCATATGCCGAAATTTTTTGCTTCAATGTTCAAAAGTCTCTTAAATAAACAATGAAAAATTGTTGGAACTTAGCCAAAAACACGGTGAATGAGAACTTGTTCGGCGATTATCCTTAAATAGTTGCCCGATAAAAAAAACTTGGGACCCGACAAGTTTCTTATACCTTGTGATTTTCCGGAGTTAGTTGAATGCTTAGCCTTGGCTGATCTTGGTGCAAGCATCAACTTGATGCCTCTTTCCATATGGAAGAAGCTCTCACTCCCCGAACTTACTCCTACTCAAATGATTCTTGAACTCGCAGACCGATCGAATACTAGTCCATCCGGTATTGCCGAAGATGTCTTTGTAAAAGTAGGAAAGTTCTATTTTCTGACCGACTTCGTAGTCGTTGATTATGTTATCGATCCTCGGGTTCCCTTAATTCTCGAGAGACCCTTTTTGAGGACGGCACGTGCTTTGATTGATGTTTATGGTGAAGAATTAACTCTTCGAGTTGATGATGAAGCCATAAACTTTAAAGTTGGTCAAACTTCGAGATACTCTTACAATGATGTTATGTCGATTAATCGAATCGATGTCATGGACATAGCTTGTGAGGAGTATGCTCAAGAAGTGCTCGGATTCTCGGATAATTCTACGAGTGGCAATCCCTCTCTATCTTTAGATCCTATCCTTTCTAGTTCTTCCCCTCTCTCACTCCTTTTGAGGAAGGAGACTTCATTTTTGAAGAAATCGAAGCTTGTCTTACTAATGATTCAATTCCACCGGGAATTGATGATGACGACTTTGATCCGAAGGGAGACCTTCTTCTACTCGAGAAGTTATTAAACGATGATCCATCATCTCCTCTCCCTCCGAAAGAACTTCATGTTAAGGAACTTAAAATCATAAAATCTTATATTGATGATCCTCCAAGCTCTGAGTTGCGTTTTTGGCTGTGGTTTCGATAAACTTACCCATTGTAATTGCTAAAGACTTTAAAAGAAGATGAGAAGGTCCGACTTCTAAAGGTTTTAAAGTCACACAAGCGTGCCATCGCTTGGAAAATCTCTGATATAAAGGGCATCGACCCTCAATTTTGTACTCACAAAATATTAATAGAGGATGACTCTAAACCGGCAATTCAACATCAAAGACGGGTTAACCCAAAAATTCATGAGGTTATCAAAAAGGAAGTTATCAAACTCCTTGATGCCGGATTGATTTATCCTATCTCCGATAGCCTGTGGGTTAGCCCCGTTCATTGTGTGCCAAAGAAGGGCGGTATAACCGTAATTGAAAATGATGATAATGAGTTTATACCTACTCGATTAGTTATGGAGATGGCGGTGTATGCATTGATACCAATAGTTAAATTGATGCCATCGTAAAAGTCATTCCCGTTATCGTTTTATGGACCAAATGCTTGAGGGAGACTCACGGGAAAGAATCACTATTTATTTTCAGATGGTTTCTCGGGATAATTTCAAATTTCTATTTGACCCGGCTAAGACAAGAGAAGACCACCTTAACTTACCCTTATGGTACGTTTGCCTAACGACATATGCCTGTTGGCTTATGGAAGCTCCTGGGCACGTTCCAAAAAAGGTGCATGATGGCCAATTTTCCACGATATGTTCGAGGACAACAATGGAGGTTCTTCATGGACGTTTTCTCGGTCTTCGGGGATTATTTTCTCTCATGCATTCTCCCATTTAGACAAAAATGTCAATAGTGCGAAGAGACACTAATTAGTTCTAAAATTGGGGAGGGAGAAATGCCATTTTATGGTAAAGAAGGCATTGTTTAGGGCATTAAAGATTTTAAAGTCTGGAATGACCGGTCGGCAAAGCCAAAGTTGATGGTTATAGCTAAATTTCCCTCATCTGACTTTCGTTAAAAAGGGCTTATTCGAAGTTTTTTTAGGTCACGCCGGGGTTTTCTATCATCGATTTATTCAAGATTTTTTCTAAAATAGCCCGGCCGATGACCCATCTTCTTAAAAAAAGATACCCCTTTCATCTTCTTGAAAGAATGTATTGAATCATTTAATATACTTAAGAAGAAGTTAACCGAAGCTCCGATTTTAGTTGCCCTCGATTGGGAACCTACATTTTGAAATTTGTGTAATGTAGTGATTACGCGCGGTAGGTGCAGTCTATGGGGCAACGTAAGACAAAACATTTTCAGCCATACAATATGTACAAGGTAAGGACCATGACGGATGCTTCAAGCACCATTACACCACTACGGAAAAAGTTGTTATTAGCCGTGGTGTATGCTTTTGAGGAAATTCCGGTCCTTACTTAGTCTTGTCAAAGAACCATAGTGTAATAGGAACACTCGGCTCTCAAATTCTTCTTGCAAGATAGATGCTAAGCACGAGATTGCTCCGGTGGGTTTCTCCTACTCAAGAATTTTTTTGGATGTCTTTAATATTCCGTGTAAAAAAAAGGAGCAGAGAATTCTTGCGACGACACTTATCAAGACTTGAAATTAACCCACCAAGATGTCTTCTCGAGAACAAGGAAATTATTCAAAACCATTTCCTCTCGAGACACTTGGTTTATGGTTACCTTTCGTGGTGATGATAGTACCCCATGGTTTCCGATTTTGCAAATTACCATGCGGGGAATTTTGTGATTAAAGGGATGTCGTCCTAACAAAAGATATCAGTTGAGCTTTATACCCAAACTCGATACACCGTATTGATTCTTGATTAATACGCCGTATTGGCGAGTTTTGTTGACTTAGTCAAATTCTGTTAAAAACAATGGATACGCCGTATAAGTTTTAACCTAATACGTCGTCTCCTTTCTTGGAGACCAATTTTAATAGAGTAAAGAAAACATACCTTGGCCTCTGCAACGTTCTTGTGTAAACACCATCCTTATAATACCGTTTAGGGTCGAACAAAATGCCAGGCGGCGCATATAAATTCATAATGAGATAGAATAGCATCCCGTTGATAAGATAATTCCAAGTTACGATATTAACGTTTAATTCCATGATAAAACTCCCCATTTTGAAATCTTTATTGATTTTATCGTAACTTGTTTCCAAAAGCATATTTAACCCTTGTATATTCATGTTACCCCCCGAAGACTGTATTATATCGATCTCATTATCATCATTGTCTTTTTCTGACTAAATTATCGGTATGAATAATGTTGAAGGGGAATAGATCATTAAAGTACAAAACCTTTTGTTCCTTTTCATCATATTTGGACAATGATATTTCATCATTCAAATCAAATTCATCGATATGTTGAGGGCTTAAAATCGGTTTAGTTAATAAATCTGATATAGATATTTGAGCATCATTGTAAACAATGGCTGGAAATTCATTCTCAAAATCTTTAAAGAAGTCTAAATCATCAAAACAACTTACCGTAGGCTCGGGTAGTGGGAACGAAGGCATATTGACATTTTCATTATCATTTCCCGAATCCGTTTTCAAATTATTGACATAAATTATTTTATAAGAAAAAGAATTTTTGTTAAAAATTACCATGTAATCTTCATCGTCGGAATCGTCAAACGAAATTCTAAAGTCAATTTCATCGTTAAGAGAACTTACCGTGGGTTCACAAGATAGTGTTTCACCTGATGTCAAACTATCATTGAAGGTTATATCTGGGAATTTGTTTTCAACGGTTATGAGGTCGTGAACGTCTTCATCGTTCCAGATTCTACCATACTTAGCAGTTTCCCAGTTAAACACTTTCCTACGTTTTCGAGCTTTTTCTTCCTAGAGCCTGATGTATTCCTCTATAGTAATCTTCGGATCGTCCATCCTGTAATAAACTTACTAGGGCAGAAAATCGTCAAATAACAAACACATCGTATTTAGTAAACTGAATACGCCGTATTACACAATTAGCAAACAAACAGAAATATGAACTAAATCTAAACTAAGCTAATCCTAAAGGTTAAATCTAATCTCAGAAGGTTACAACGAACTGTAATAAACGCCAAAAGACACAATATCAAAATATACAATGCCATAAATCAAACACACAAATATGCAAAAATTACTCAAGTGAAAATCTACACTAAACTAAGAACACTAATAAATAAAATTAAACCAACTTCACGCCCACGGCAACAAGCGCCAAAAACCTGATGTGCTGTAGTGTATGGTCAATTATTTGATTATTAAGTTTTACATTTATATTTAGCCGACAAACTAAAAACAACACTTTAACGAGCAGTGTACTCGGTCAAGTTAGAGTTTCGCGGTAAGTAGGGTGTCGAACACTAAGAGTGAAACATTAATCCTATATTCTATCAGTATTTTAATTAGTTCTAATTAGTTCTATTATACTGGTTAAGACCTATGCTTTATACGTTGTCTAATGATATGGGGGTTTTCAGCCTAGTACAGGTTTGGGGGAGACAAATATCAATTCAATAGACAATAAACACAAAAGAAGAAAATTAGAAGATAGAAAAGCGGTACAAGCCAAATGATAGAAAACTGTATTGGCCAATATTTAAATCAATTTTAATGTGGTTTGTTGTTTTAGTTGCAATTGAATTACTTATCTTGAAGCGCATATTGTCGGTTAACCCAAAAATCACTTCACTTCATATAATGATGAACACAAGAAAAGTAGGAGAAGAAACTAGGAAAGAATTAAGAAGAAAACAAGAGAGAGAAAGTAGAGAAAATGAGAGGATTACTTGTAAAATGAAATGTTTACAAATGAACCAACCACCTCACCTTCCTCGGTGAGGTGTATTTATACCTAAACTAAAAGGCTTGCATGCCTTTAGTATTTCTACAGGCTGGCTCGGGGATTACTTTGGGCTTTCGCCTGGTAAACACGTGACCGAATAAGATTACATATAAGAGCCCAGGATTACCCGTCAGCCCTATTACTATGTATATTTAATTAATGACCGAGACCTAATATAATAAATGAACGAACTTCCTTGTTTGACTCAATATTTTGAGGCTAACAATCTCCCCCGAAGTGAGTTCATTGTGACACTCCTTCGTGAGATCAATGAGATTGCTTTTGTCGTTAAGCTCTTATGATCTTTGTCTCTGTCAACGTTGTAGGCTTGTTCCTTCATGCTTTGTGATCTATGATCTTGAGCTTTTGTCATTGTCTTTTAACTTTGTCTTTTCGTCTGAGATCTTTAAATCTTTATCCTTCTGTCTTGATCGTCTTTGCCGCCTTGCGATCTGGTGACTTGGCCAACATGCTCATACTTTGCATCATCTTGAAAGCTTGCTAACAATCTCCCTTGATTGACCTTGATATCTTTGAGAGGAAGATCTGTTTATCAGAGTTTGTGCAGAATGTCTTTGTCTTAATTCTTGAGCTTATCATGATCCTTAAATCTTGTGCTTATAGGTATGTCTTTGTAGTTTGAGCATGAGCATGTGGTAGTGAATCTGACTTTAGCTAGAATGAGGCATCACCATCTCCATCTTTATGTATCCTGAAATAAAATAGTTAGCAATAAAGCCGTGGGATGAATATGGCTTTGATCATTCGTCCAGATTTGGTTAGATTAACCTTCGGTTCCGTAGGACTGTTTTAACATATAAATACTGTAATCTCTGATCAGGTAGAATTCAAAGAATCTCCTTGACAGGGGTATGAAGTTGCACTACCATTCTCGTTACCGGAAGCGTCTCAAAGCAGACCGAACACAGTAAGATGAATCAATATTCCTAAAAATCTTTCTGATTAAGCCCGTCCAATCATGTTACTAGGAAACAAGTTTGATTCACATTGAATCGCACCATCGTTTCTTTCCAGTTGACACAAGTTCGATTCATATAGAATCTCGCAAGTCACCTACCAAGAGCTTGTTTGATGCTGGCTCAAGCAGGATTTCCATCTTCACTATGAATACCTTAAGTATCACTCGGATGTTCTGGCAAAATCTCAAGGATAATGCGTAGGACTCTTGTTAACAGCTTGTGAACTTATTGATGTTCAACAAGTGTTAGTAATTGAATGTGTCCTAATGAGATTTATTTTATTGATCTCTTGGCTCTAGACTCGATTAGTGCGTTTTGGTTTTAGTAACGGAGGCTGAGACTGCCACCTATTCAATATCAACTAACTCGGAGTGAGAAAGTTAATAGAAGTCGTGTGTATCTCCGTGACAAATGAGACAAGTTCTTTTGAGAGAAACTTGAATGGTTGGGAAGGGTTGTGCATTGCATCACTGGGTCCATGATGTCGTCTTCAATATCAGAGTTCATCTTTGTGAAAACTGATAGATTATGTATTGACCCGGTTTCTGCCTAAGGTGTAGGGAGGGCTTCTTTCTTTTCACCCTTTATCCTTACATTTCTTTTTAATTCTTTAACCCCTTCAATGCTTACCAAGACGTCATTACTAACACCTTGTTATGATTGTTCCAATGTTAGCTCAATCTTAGTCGGCATTATTCCCTTAAACTCATTCATCTCCAATCATACCTAAGGACTGCTATTTCTAACTATGGAGTGTCCTTGGGTAGATCCCTCCGGTTCTGGTTGGATCATAGGACTAATTCCTAACCTAACCACCTTATGACTTCAGAATCGTCGTGAAATAAGATGTTGTAGGGTATGAGATCGAAACCATAAAACCTTTTTCGAAAAGTATCAAGCACTTTGAGTCGATAAAATCACTTATTATTTTCAAGATCACATTTTAAATACATTTCTCCCCTTATTTTAAATACTAATCCACTTAGTTTTTGAAATACTTTATGATTAAAACTTGTCATGAAAATACCGTGGGAAGAAAACTTTTTACTTAGCATGAATTACATGGAACATTAACTTGACCCCCCTCGATTTTACATATTTTTGACATCAAAAACAATGATACCAAGTTGTAAAATGAATATAAAATTGAGGGCTATGAATTGTCATTGAAGAATTCTTGAAAAATTGTCATCAACCACGAAATCATCTCATAACATACAATCTATTGAGTAGTCATTATTATTTATTAGATGCTATTAAGACCTTTTATAATGTGTTGAATACATAAGAGTTGTCATGTTATGATGTATCCAACAATCATTAAAACATTGTTTTTTGAAAAACTCCCCCTCAAACATTTACTCATTTAAAAAATGACACCAAATGTAGAATAATTGTCTTGTAAAACAATATGAGGGAAGGAGTGTTGAACACACAATTTTGAAAGATTTTGGATTGTCATTGAGAAATTCTTGAAAAATTGTGTTCAAGTTTGTAAAAAACCAAATGTTAGAAGACTTCTCTTCTAACGCTAAGGATAAGCGCACTTATGCGTACACTCTCCTTTGTCGTTCGGGTTCGAGTTGCAATCTCAGAGTGATTACAAGTCATCAAGAAAAATTAGAAATGACATGTTTTGAAAACATTTGAAACTCCTGTTCGAACTTCGTTTACACGCCCGTGTCGATGTTAATCAACATTTCTAGGTACGTAAATGTTATTGATTCCAAGAGACATGTCGAGAAGAATATTTTTTTGAAACATTTTTTGATTTTTGATTTTGTATTTTCTTTTTGAAATTTTATATTTTTGTATTTTTCTTTTTGAAATTTTATATTTTTGTATTTGGTTTTATAAAAAATATTTACATGTTGACCTCAGCATTGTTATGTGATGGTGAAATAGTAATTCCAACTCTTGTCGTGATGTAGCTGTCTTGTCTGCTGGAGGAACAACTTTTGGAACCAGCTTTGAACTTGACTGTTCATTGCTGTGGTCGTGAATTCCGAGTTCTGAACTGTTATGATCAGAAGTCATTATTTGTTCATCAGATCAAAATTCCTTGAAGCCCTGGTTTCAGAGATATCAGTCTTTTCAGCAACCAAACTCTGAGTCCTTCCTTTTTAGGATTGAAAGATGTACCTGCACTTAAGTTAAGAGTACCTGCACTGACATCAAGAGTTTGTTCGCATTCATACTTGTTAGTGATATCGTCATTTGAACCATTTGTGGGTTCACTGTCAACCTTAGTTGTGCTAGAGGTGAATATCTTTCCAGTAGGAATCCACTTAAGACCAACTGTCTTGAAAATTTTACCCGTCGGTTTCCACCTAAGACAAGATCTAGGAGTTATTGTTTTCTCATGCACAACGGAAGTCTTTTTGATTGAAAACCTATGTCTTATTGGGATTTGACTTTCTAGTTTCTTTGCAACACTTGTTTGCTCTATGGGTTTGTATCTCGTTTTTGTCTTATGTGATAGAACCTTTGCACATAAGTTGACTTCATTCAGGAATTTTGTTACACAAGAATCATGATTTGCATTAAAGACACATTTCTGGCATGTCAAGCAAACAAAATGTTTGGAGTCAGAAAAACTTCTAGAATTCCTAGAGTGTTCTGATATGTGCACAGTCTTTGTCGTGACACAACTACTCTTAGATGCAGGCCAATTCCTAGACTTTTGGTTATTGATCCTAGGTTTTGGTTTGCTACCATTTTCCGATGCTTTCGATCTAGCATGAAGGCATCACACTAGTTTCTCTGAATTCCTACTGCTTTCCTTTGTCTTTATCTTAGCTTCCTCCAGGTATGTTTTATGACCCAGTCATTTAAGCTATACCTAGAATGAGCCTGTGCAATCATGTATGAGTTTGCAACAACAGATTCTCTTTCCTAGGCAAAAATGGTAGTAACTAGTTTTACAGATCGTTTATTGAAATCAACTTGGGAGGCAAACCGTTGCTTTGAAATTCTAGGTCGTTCAGACTTAAACGCAGTCGGTTGTCTAACAACTGATTGGTTTCTACGTGGTTGTAAAGCCGGTTTCCCTAAGATTGATGATTTTGCAAACTTAGTATTCACACTATTTCCTGTTAATTTCCTTAACTCATTTTTTAATGCTGCAATTGCAAACCCTTTTTCCTGAAGTTGAGCTTTGAATTTATCATTATTTGCAATCAAAGAAGTTGTGTGTTCTATGTTCTTAGCTCTCGTTGTCTTGATAGAATCAAACAATTTTTTGTAATGCCATTCCAAAGTCTCATTTTCCTTAAGTAACTTAGCCACTTTATGTTCCAATTCGATGTTTATTGTTTCAATTACATCTATGTCATGTTTAACCTTGGCTTCATTACTTTTTACTTTCGAAAATTGACCATGTTGCCCTTCTTTTAAAGCTTAATTTTGATATTTAAGTTCAAGATTAACACAATGTGCTTCCATTCTTAAAAAATCTTTTTGAAATTGGGCAACGGTCTTTTTGAGACGAATATTTTTAGATTCAAGAGATTGATTTGAGGGTTCAGTTGTCTGGTTATCAGTTAATTTAGCAGGCAAAGGACATGAGTCATGACATTGTTTAACATTCTGGTCAACCTCTCCTTTATTATTAAATTCAGGTTGCTTAGTACGTTGTTGTCTTGTAGCAAATACATTGATTTCAGCAGTCGTTTGTACCTCAGCCATTGGCTCTTCATCAAATATGGGTCTGATATCTGCATCATCAGCATGTGCATCATTCCCTGATCTGCTGCTTGTATCCTGCTCTTTTGATTAT
Organism: Tanacetum coccineum; assembly: GCA_026074375.1. NCBI lineage: Eukaryota > Viridiplantae > Streptophyta > Magnoliopsida > Asterales > Asteraceae > Tanacetum > Tanacetum coccineum. The sequence continues at coordinate 30,025 of BQNB010058768.1, forward strand.
GTCCCAATGCTTTCTGTGTTAAACCATACACTGGCTTCCACTGCTTTCCCGTCATCAACCTTATCCTCTGTTGTCTCGTATATGTCTTTCATTCACCAGCTGTCATACTCTCGTTTATGTGTGCTCTGTAATCAATCGATTCTTACTGATTCCTTGTGTTGGATCAGTGTGTCACGAACTTTATGAAAATTCGGTGTCGAGTGTATTGTAGTATTTGATTGCGTATCATGTCTACATATTCATCATCACAAATAAGTCACGTGACTTGTTTGAACATCTGAAACTGTCTCTCGAGTACTTTAAAGAAGTGTTGGATCCAATCTCTTAAAATTCATTTCTTCTGTCAAGTTGTTTTTTCTAATTGATCATGTTTAGGATCATGTGCCTAGAACAAGTTTCAACATTCTTGACCAAAGAGTGTCTGCTATCAATGCACGTTTGAATCAGACTCGATTCGAGTTCCTTTTAACGTTGTTAGTTGTGATAAGATGCTTGAGGTAATATTTTTGTGAATGAAGTTTTCGCAAAGATACCATGCATAACTTTCTTTTTGATTTGTCTTGAAGTGGTTGCATTTGTTGTTCTTTCGAATTAGAACACGAAGATAAAGTATCTTTCGTTTCCATTTTACCGTGAATTGAAGTGAAAATGATGTGTAGGATCTTAAGCAGGTAAAGTGATTGTTGTTGTGGAATTGAATCAATTAACGTTCACGGGATTTTACTAAATTTTTTTTTTTTCCTTGGGGGGGACTAAACCGAGAAAACTACCCCCCCCCCTAGAGTATTTCGCCGGGACTTTTACAAATCAAGAAAAAACCGTTAAAACAAAATTAATTGATGTTGAAATCATTGTTGAAATTGAAGAATTTGAACTTTCGTTGGCGAAAAATGAGCTTAAACGATGAACGGTGCACAAACGTTTAGCTTGAAATAATTAACGGTTGATCAAAACTCAATTAAGGACAAACGGTACAATTAAAAACTAAAAGGTTAACTAAAAGATTTGAAAAATACAAAACTAAAAAAAATTGTTTGAAAATTAAAGGATAAGATTGAATTGATTTTAAAGTTATGGATTAACAATAAAATTTATTGAAATATGAAAGGTTGAAAATTTTAAAATTGTTTTAAAGTGTTGGAAATAATAGTAAAACTTTTAAAAAACTAGATGTGAAAATTGAAAACTATTTAGAAGTCTAGGGGCCAAAAGTGTAAAATGCAAATTTATAAGAAATAAAAACGTGTTCCCTCCCTGCAATTACGTTTGAAATTTTTTTTTAAAAATGCAACGAATGAAAAATTTGTCTCGCGGAATGCTACGGTTGTCGACGGCAAAAACTAAATATACCACGTTGATCGAAACGACGACACGGACACAACGGTATACGTTATAAGTCCCGTGTAGTATTTACCGTCACCTCGAACCCGGGAAAAACCAAAAATTTTGTTAAAAAACGTTTAGATTTGTGTTCTGAATGAGTTTTAGATTGGTTCAAGGTTTTATTCCTCTCGTTCGGTGCAAGAAGTTGGAGCTCGTTCGGTTGTAAAAGTTAGGAACTCGTTCGATCCTCTTTTTTTTTTCTACTCGTTCGATCGTTTTTCTACTTGTTCGATGGGTCTCGGTGTTCGAAGAGCTTGTTCGATGGTACATGGAAAGATGCCTGTTCGACTCAAACAAGGATGAATCTCGTTCGATCGAAACAAAAACACTCGTTCGATCCAAATCTTAAAAACACTCGTTCGATCGAAACACAAAAACACTCGTTCGATCGAAGCAAAGAACACTCGTTCGATGGTCTCTTGTTCGATGGTCTCTTGTTCGATCCACAAGAAATACACGCTCGTTCGATCAAAACTAATCGTCGCTCGTTCGATCAAAAATAATCGTCGCTCGTTCGATCATAATACTAATCGTCGCTCCGTTCGATTAAAAAATAAATCGTCGCGCGTTTCGATCAAAACTAATCGTAGTCGGTTCGATCAAAATAATCGTCGCTCTGTTCGATCAAATACTTATCGTCGCTCGTGTCGATCTTCGCTAATCACGATCGTTGATCTTCGCTATGTTTCCGAGTTGCTTGTTTCTCGATTGTTGAAGAAGTTGCTCGTTCGATCAAAGCAGAAAAAACCACTCGTTCGATCCTTGCAAGAAGTTGCTCGTTCGATGGACTCGTTCGATGATCCCGTTTTCCACTCGTTCGATTGTTCCGTTTTCCACTAAAAGCACTTTTCGTCCTTGCGTTTTTCTTAGCCACGCAAACAAAATAAGCACTATTTTCACAAAATAAGCCCATCTTTTCACGAAACAAAAAAAACTTAAACATTCAAATCGAATACTTTGCCTTAACAAAAATACGAAACACTAAACCAAACAAAAATACAAACAAGAACCAACCACTAAAAAACTATCAAAAAGATACTAATCCCACCCGTGGCGTATGTTACCAAATGTTATCCACATAAAGCTTAATCCATTTCACATAATATGCCATATTCCAATAAGCAAAACAAAGATTAGATAAGGAGATATAAGGAAAGTGAAAGGTTTATTAGAGAGAAAGAAAGAGGTGGTAGGATTTACACACACACAAGTGATTGAAATGTGTATCCAACACACTCTCCATGTGGTGGAGAGGGTTCTTTTTATACCTTGAGCCATGAGTGGATTATGGGCTTTCTACTTGGGCGGGGGCTTGGACTTTTCTTGGGCTTTGTGCACGAATAACTTGGACGATTTTAGTTTAACTTTCCTTGCAAAGTTGTTCACGTCGTGAATAGGGTAGGTAACTTGTATAGTTTTCGTATTATTTTGTCCGGCAATAACTTGCATTGTTAGTAGGTGTGTTTGGTAGGCTTTATCAGTTTGGCTGGTGTTTATATTGCGTGTTGGAGGGTCATTGACGTGTGGTCGGATTTATAGTTTCGTGTGGTGGGGGAGTTGGTTGCATTTATTGTGGCGGTGTAGGGGAGGGGGGGAGAGGGGGGGGATGGTGGGGGGGAGGGGGGTGGGGGGGTGGGGGGGGGGGGGGCGGAGAGGCTGGGCGGCGGTGTGCGGTATGGTTTGGGTACGCCGGTTTCTTTTATTCTTTATTTTATTTTTTTTTTTTCACTTATTTTTTTTTTCTTTTTTTTATTTTTTTTTTTTTTTTTTTTTTTTTTTCGTTTTTTTTTTTTTTTTTTTTTTTTTTTTTTTTTTTTATTTTTTTTTTTTTTTTTTGTTCTTACCCCTTTTATTTTTTTCTTTTCTTTTTTTTTTTTTTGTTTTCTATTTTTTTTTTCTTTTCTTATTTTTTTTTTCTTTTTTTTTTTTTTCTTTTTTTTATTTTTTTTTTTTTTTTTTTTTTTTGATTTTTTTTTTTATTTTTTTGTTTTTTTTTTTTTTCTTTTTTTTTGTTTTTTTCTTTTTTTTTCTTTTTTTTTTTGCTTTTTTTTTTTTTTTTTTTTTTTATTTTTTTTTTTTTTTTTTTTCTTTCTTATTTTTTTTGTTTTTTTTTTTTTTTTTTTTTTTTTTGTTATTTTGTTTATTTTTTTTTTTTTTTTTTTTTTTCTTTTTCTTTTTTTTTTTTTTTTTTTTTTTTTTATTTTTTTTTTTTTTTCCTTTTTTTTTTTTTGTTTTTTTTTTTTTTTTTTTTTTTCATACTACCTTGCCATTTGAGTGGATTCCGAATTAAGTATTTAATACTTACACATTACATTAACGAGGGTGACGGGCAATAAAACGAGAGAGATTAATTAGGGAGTAGTGCATGATTAGGTGAACACATTTGTTTAACCATACGAGTTTTCCATCACTTTTAGTTTTTTGCAATTAGTATAGAATTAGGAGTAGTTAATTAGTTTAATTAATCCCTTTTCAAATCCGGGATTTTACTTGTATCTAAAAAACATAAAAACACAAAAATAATCTTCTCTAAACCTCTAGACCCTAGTAAACATACAATTCGAACCTACCTAAACTATTCCCCTAGAAAACGATCAATCTCTCGAGTCTTACCTATATTACACTGCAACGATTTTTTTAGGTATTTGTATAGGCGGTGTTAAAACTTCTGCGTTGTAAACCTACCTCTTGTGATCTGATGTGTCATTCTGCAAAAACACTAATAGACTTACACTACCTCCTGTGGAATTAGAATAAATAACGTTAGTTTTCTCACTAGATGTTGATGTTTCTTTTGTTTTCACCTTATACATTCCTCGCACAATGACATTTGTGTTACTTTTTTTCAATTTAGGTGAAGAACATGAAGTGACTGGTTTTGACACATCTTGTTTGACATCAATCTTAGGAACAAACTTAGACTTTTGATCTTTGTTTTTGTTTAGCGATGTAACACACACAAGTTTTCCTAAGACCAAAGATTTATCTATACTGTGCATAATGGATGGTCAATATTTCTTCCCCTATTTTAACTAGATTTGAAACTTTGTCTGTATGCTCAGAGAATTGTCATTAAAAGTTCTTGATTTCGAGGAAATTCATCCCTTTCGCTGTTGTGTTTGATGAAATCTCCCAACAAATTCATTAAACTCCTTTTGATGTTGAGCCTGTGTCATTTTTATTGAATTGAAAAGCTTTTGATAATCAAGTTTTACATTTTCACGTTCTTTGATTAAAGACTCTACTTGAAAAGCCAACAATACGTTCTCATCATCAAGTTTTTCCACTTTTGACTTCCAAGATTTGTCACAAGTATTTTTCTCTTTTTGGTGCTGTAATTGTAGTTCAAAATATTAGCTTTAAGCTTGACACATTTGAAAATCATTTTCAAGAATCACAATTCATTTTAACAAATTGGCTTGGACATCCTTGGAATCTTGTGAAAATTTACCAATTATATCTCTTAACTTTTGATTCTCAACTTGTTCGACAGAATACAACACATAATTTCTAAACTTAGCAATTAATGATGCTTCCAAAAGTCGATCAAATACATTTTGCAAACTTTCATTTTTGTTTGTCTTTTTCATTTCATCAACTTCACTTTCCATTTACTCAAAGACATCTAACATTTCTAGTACTTCTTTTGTAAACTCCTCTTTAAGAATATGTGTCACTATATGTATTTGAAATGAGTAGCCGGTTGACCTCTTGTTTAAATAAATATTTAAAGATCACTATCAGTTTTGTAAAACAAATGTATTGTCACTAGTGGACTCTAAGTGTTTCTTATAATGATTTGTTCTAAACTTTTATTCTTTTTATCATGATTTTAAAAAATACATAACATATGTACTTTGTTATGGCCCTTTTGTTTGGAGATGCACTCCCCCCCGTGGTTTTAGTTAAGGTGTTATATTGAAGTAAAAGCTCTGGAAAAAAAATCTTTGTTCAAGAAAGTTCCTTTTGGGGGGAACAAATGTGTCATAATGACTGTTTATGTGTTGAATAATTAATACTGTGTTATTTTTCCTTTATTTTTCAATCACTTTCTTCCGCTCCGCAGCGTTTCTTCAGTGTTCATAAAGGTTAAATTATTACTTTTTCATCCTTAAGCAATTTATCATTATACAACTTTGGTTAACTTTTATTAGCTTTCCTAAGACGTTATGTATTTTGACACCCCAAACTAGTTTTGAAATTTGGATCATAAAATGAATTTGGTGTATTACCAAGCATGTGAATTGTTTGAAAGTACTGAGACATTTTTAAAACATTTCTTTCACGATCTTTGACTATTTCTTTAAATTCACAATTTCATCCAGATATTTATCATCTTTTTTTGAAAGTTTATGATGAGGTGTCATTTTATATACTATTTCTGGGTCAAGTTATCCCCCCTAAATTAAGGGCCAAATATGCCCAGATTTCTGTGTTTATTCATTTGTTTTCATGTTTTTAGCATTGGGATGGCATTTGGAGTAAATACAGTGACTTGGGCCTCATTTAGAGAAGAAACGGGACACGGCTACGACTCTCTACACCAAGTATCCATAAGATACAGCATACAGAGCGTTAGAGAAGGCGGTCGACAAGTATAAAGCAACGCCGTCGTGATTTGCAAAGTGATGGCGTCAAGGATTTCATGACGGTATCAAAACGTAGCCGTCTTAAAGAGGATCTAGAATCATCGACGTGGCGACGGTGTCACGGCTTCAAAGCGACGCCGTCGCGTTACTTTTCTTATATATACAAAACCGATTTTAGGGTTTTAAGTGTGTAACTTTGTATAACTTTTGGGAGACGAACCCTAGTTATTCTAGCATCTTTTAGGCCGTTCTTAGGGCCTCAAAACCCTATTGTAACTGACCTTAATCCATGTTTTAATCAAGTAAGATTGTTTATCTTTAATCATTCAATATGATATGTTTTGTTTGATTGATTTATGTTCTTTGTTTCTTTTATAAACATTGTTAGCTAACACCCGCATTTGGAATTGTATTATGATTTATGAAACTTAGATTGGGGTGATCCTCTTTAATGTTGCTTCTTATGATGGATGTCGTTAGGCTCTAGAAAACCAGCCATAAGATATTAAATTAGCATAGACATATAGGGAAACGCGAGTGTGTAGAAAGGATACCATTGGTAATAGTCTTCATACTACCTTACCGCTAATATGGTTGATCCCTCTTAAGATATTTCACATGAATTTAATATACTCTTAGGGTCCTTGTAATAGTCTTCATACTACCTTACTTGTGCGTTGCCTTAACGGAATATTAAATAAACGACGGGTTCGTGTAATTCGTTTATGACTTAGGAAATACTTACACAGATCATCATAAGTGTGACAAAGTAACGGATCTAGGAGAAGCAATCTGAGGAGTAGTACATAATTAGGTAAATACATCTTTTTATCATAAAGTTATCATAAGTAGTTTAGATTATATTTAGTTTAATTAGCTAAAACAAACAACCTCTCAAAACCATGATATTTACCTGCTTTCTTATAAATATAAAAACACAAAAGGAATATTCTCTCAACCCATTAGAATTCTGTTAGACCGTGTTTGAGCCTTCCCAACCTATTCCCTTAGAGAACGGTAACAACCCCCCTGAGTCTTGCCTATACTACACTACAACGACTAGGTACACTACCTAGGGGATTGTAAAGCTTCTTGTGAAGTCTTCACAACCTCCACATCAAGTTTTTAGTGCCGCTGCGTAGGGAATAGTTACGTTTTGATCATTGTTTAACTTAGTTCTACTCGCTTGATTCCTATCAAGTAAGAATTTTAATTATAGTATATTAGCTTTCTCGTAGTCTATCTTTTCTTTGTGTTATTTGTTTCGTAATCCATTCTTGTCAACCATCATGGGAGATGCAAATCCTATCTGTACTCTTGGATATTACTCCAAACCTAGCCACGAAGGCTACAGGAACACCATTGAGCTCCCCAAAGGGAACAATGTGGTGCCTCTTTGATCCGACACCATCCAGTTGGTGCAAAATGGATGCTCATTCCACAGACTTCAGTTCGCGGATCCAAACCAATACCTTAAGTATTTTCTTAAACCAGTGGACTCACTTGACCTTAATGGTGACAATAGGGAAAGAACGCGCATGCGTTTATTTCAATTTTCCCTTTCTGATCAAGCTAGCAATTGGTTTGAACGTCTTCCAGCAGGATCCATCACCACATGGGAGGATCTTA
>BQNB010058769.1:2324-37625 GCA_026074375.1 Tanacetum coccineum
GAAAACTTAGCGTACAACTTTTCGCTCCTTAGCAAATTCAAGATAGTCTTCAAATGTTTACCATGTTCTTCTTTATTTTTGGAATAGATCAGAATGTCATCAATGAATACAATCACGAACTTATCAAGATACAGTTTGCACACACGATTCATCAAATCCATGAATACTGCAGGTGCATTAGTCAGTCCAAAAGGCATTGCTTGAAACTCATAATGTCCATAACGAGTTCTAAATGTTGTAATTGGAATGTCTTCCTCGCGAATACGAAGTTGATGATAACCAGACCGTAAATCAATCTTCGAATAAACACTAGAACCTTGCAGCTGATCGAATAAATCATCAATCCTCGGTAATGGATATCGATTCTTGATTGTCAACTTGTTTAGTTCTCGGTAATCAATGCACATTCGGAATGATCCGTCCTTCTTCTTCACGAACAAGACCGGAGCTCCCCACGCTGACGAGCTCGGTCGAATAAAACCTTTCTCTGACAACTCTTGCAGTTACTTGGACAACTCCTTCATTTTAGATGGTGCTAAATGATATGGCGCACGCACCACAGGTGCAGCACCAGGAATAAGATCAATACGGAATTCAACTTGCCTGGGTGGCAGAAGTCCAGGTAATTCATCAGGAAATACCTCGGGAAAATCTTGGATAATAGGAACATCTTCTAATCGCTTCTCCTTTGATTCTTGTTCAGTTACTTGAGCTAAGAATAGCTCACAACCCTTCTCGATATACTTTTAGGCCTTAATGCAAGAAACGATCTTCAATCGGGAATTATTTCTATCGCCTTCGATAACCAACGTCTTACCTTCCAGGGGAATCCTAACCTTTTTCTCTCCACACAAAATAGTATCATCATATCATGATAACCAATCCATCCTAATAATGATATCAAAACTTCATAGTTCTATTACCATTAAATCGATTGGAAAAGAATGGTTTAAAAGATTAAGTGTACACCCTATTAACACATTATTGGTACTTACTACTTTTCCATTGGCCAATTCGACTTCATAGCTAGTATCTAACTCAACCGGTTCAATATCAATAAGGGTACTAAAATTTGTAGACACAAAACTTTTATCGGCACCCGAATCAAATAAAGCAGTAGCATATCGATTATTGAGTAAGAATGTACCAGTAACGACTTTCGGATATTGCTGAGCATCCATAGCTCCTAACTTGTAAACAGCTCCACGGTTATTTCCACCTTGTCCATTCCTTTTCAACTTAGGGCAATCTCTCTTTCGGTGACCCTTTTCATTGCAATTAAAACAAGTCACATCTTTTCTATCGAGGCTCTAACAAGCAGCAGTCTTGTGCCCCAACTTACCACACTTACCACATCTCCAACAATCCCCAGCATGCTTCTTATTCTTGCACCATGGACAAACTTCATTGTCATTTGGTGCAACATTAGTCATAGCTCCAGCATTAGCCCTTCTTTGGTTTTGTCGACGATTGTAGTCGCGTCGGTTGTCACCACGACCACCACGATCCCCTTCACCTTTCCTCTTTTCACCTTTAGAAACCTCATCAGTCTTGTCTTGCATTATTTGTCCCATGAGCTGATAAGCCATACGGACAGCTTCATCAATACTAGTAGGTCTTGATGATGTCACATCACCCCGTATATTCTTTGACAATCCACGAATATATTGTTCCACCTTTACTTGTTCAGGCTCCACCATTCTAGGACACAATAAGGCCAATTCATGGAATCGGTTGGTATACCCATCAATATACGTCCCTTTTAACTTTAAGTTGTACAATTCTTGCTCCAGCCTTTGCAATACACTTCGAGGACAAATTCCTCGGTCATCCACTTTCTCACCTCAGTCCATGGAGTACCATTAGAAGCATCAATACCCATGGAAGCAATCCTTCCATTCCACTAAGTCAATGCACGACCTTGGAGAGTAGCAGTTGCAAATTTCACCTTATCCCTTTCTTTGCAATCACTGATTCGAAACACAGATTCTAGTTTCTCAAACCACTGACATAATCCCACGGCACCTTTGGTGCCTTTAAAAGGTTGTGGATCACACTTCATGAATGTTACGTAAGTACATCCAGTAATTTCGGGCACTACTGGTCCGGCACCACCGGCTCCAGCATCACCGACTCCAGCACCACCAACTCCACCACCACCGGCTCCAGCACCACCGGCTCCACCACTGGCTCCAGCACCACCGGCTCTACCACCGGCTCCGCGGTTCATATTTTCCATAAATTCAGCCATAGATGTGGCAACTTTTTCCTTAATAACCTCGCGCATACGTGCCTCAGACATTGCTTTTGGCGGCATGATCCTGTTACAACACAAATCAAATCATAATGAGTATTCATTCAATGATTGTATTAAGCAAAAGGAACAATTTAAAAGAAACAAGAAAAGAAGGGTAACAACAACACAACATAGAATTAGAACCAAAAGATAGTCATTTCATTAATCACTAATAAGTTACAAGTTACATTGTCATACATTACATGTCACCATCTAATGCTACACAACTTCAAAAGACTAGTTCTACTAACTAACATCGCAGTTTAGTTAATGATTTACAAAAGATACTACTAATGATAAACTAGTCTACTAAGAGTCACTAGGTGGTCCACGTGGCTCGGAAGGTCCCTCGATCCCATCAGAAGAAGATTTCTTTGATTTTTTTCTCGGACGCTCGGTATCCTCCTCATCAGATGGAGGCTTCGGAACAGCCCCAATACGAACCATATCTAAATAAAACCTCTTGTTCCATACTCGAGACTCATGCAAACTCCTCTCAGCAATATCACGCTCCATGCGAGCCCATGCCAACTTAGTCTCAGTCTCATCCAACTTTTTCTTCAATGTGGCATTCTCCCCACTCTCCAATACCATCAACCTCTCTTAAACATTACCTAAAGTACGCTCAACATCTCCCAAATCATGATCAAGTAATTCCCTTTCTTTCTCCCCGATTTTATCCTTAGATTTGAGAAGAGCAATCTGAGCTTGGCATGTACCCAACTCAGCCTCCGTAAGTCTAGCTTGTGCACGGGTCGCATCCAAATCACGTCTCAAAGCCCAAGGTGCCAATCCACCAACATATGATAAGTCACGAGCAGAAGATGACTCTCATACCTCATATAAGCCCCTCGGAAAGTCACAAATAGCATAAGGCTTTTGGATAGAAGTCCTAATAGTAGCCTCAGGTGCAACATCAACCTCGGGTGCAACCTCAATCTTCTCGTCCTCTGACTCAGAATCAGATGATACAGAATCAGATGACTCCGCATTAGGCGGCTCAGAATCAGAAGACTCATCTCTAGGTGGCGGGGTTTGGTCACCCTCTACCTCATAAGGAAAGATTAACTCCGCATCGTCATCGACCTTAATTTCAACATCCTCATCGTTGATATCCTCATTATTAACATTCTCATTCATATCATCATCCTCCTCTAACCAACAATTCATATTACATGGCTGTGGGTTAGGATGTTGGGCAAACTGATTCCCATGCCCATTATTTGGTTCTGGTTCTTCTTTGGGTTCTTCCTCAGGTTCTTCTTCATCATCCTCATTATAATCTACTAACTCCTCATCATCGTGAATGTCAACCATTTTGTTAGGATCATGTGCATCCTCAACGTGGTTCGGCTCGGGAATAACTGGGTTCACTTCGGGAATAGCTTCGTTCGGCTCGTTAGGGGAGTTAGGGTTCTCCATGATAATCTGCGTCGTATAAATATATCATATTAGTATTAAATAATTACATAATTAACATTTATATTCAAATAAATGAAAATTTCATTCTATAACATATATATTTTTCCATATTTATATATATCAATAAATAAATCTTTCTCATTCTTGTCCATTGGTAATTTGGAGATTTCGCTTGCACAGTTATAGTTAAAAGATTTCAAAAATCCTTTCGTTCGTTTTTTTTGAAAATCTTTTATTCTCTATAACTTAAGCTATTGATACCAATCTGTAACACCCCCATTTTCGTATATCTCAGCGGAAGGGTCCTTTGGGGTGCTACATATTAATACAATAACTCAAGCATAGAAAACGACTCGAAAAGAGATGTTTTAATATACATTCATTCGAATAAAAGTTTACATCATAGGTCCCAAATCATTTCGTAATTCATACAACATTTTTGAAATATTCCTCGAATGACATTTATTTAATAGGCCTTCAAAACATTTGGTTTTTCCATAAGCGACAACCAAGAATCTCCATCGCCGAATTACCTTCAAGGACCTGAGATAAAACATGCTAAAAGTCAACAATAATGTTGAGTGAATCCATAGAGTTTATATATAAAATCATAAAAATATGTTGGGGTTCCCAACATCTAATCTCAGAACACAAGTATCATTTCTCAATATTCATCAAGATATAACGATGTGGACAAACACAGTTATATCGGGGGATTATTTATAAGCCTCATGACATTAAACGTTACTATCTAATTATGTTGGGGTTCCCAACAAGGTATGCCCACTATACACCCTCGCTATGAGTGCATATTATTCTCAATACAACGCATCCGTTGTGTCATATTTCCAACACTTGACGATAGCTAGTCGTCACGGATTGGAGGTGGCAGCCTCCAAATAGTACTATTCCATGTATAAGCGTATGCCATCTACCGGCAATTAACAATTCATGATTTCCGCGGGTCTTTTATCTAGCGAGTTAAGCTAACTTATAATAATCCAGGCAACTAGCATACAATCTCCCTTGTGTTCTATTTTAAAAACAAGCATGTTATCTCCCTCGCGGGTTTATAAAACAATTAAAGTGTAAAAATGCGAGGCTATGAACTCACTTAGTGATGTCGGACGAGAATATCGATGAATAAGAACTTCGGGCGTAAGCGCGTAGATCAACCGAGACCTATACAAATTGTAACGGGTCTTAGGTTTCTAGTCGATAAAAATAAATGATAATTCATAAATTAAATAAGTATATGTATACATGTAGTTTATATGATGATCATGCTCTTGAAATATAATAAATATGTCACACTTAAAGTTTCTAGGTTTTTGACTTGTTTTTTAGTAGCTCATTTTAACAGTAAATTTTCACATAATTGGTCCAAAACGCCTAATAGGCCCAATAAGCAAGCCCATTAAGTTATTAGGTTGATATTATTGACCCAAGACCATGTCTTATCCCATTAATTAAGCCTAAGTGGGTTTGGCTTAAAGCCAAGTCCAATATGCCTATTTTAATACATTGAGCCTAGTGGCCCAATTAGGCCGTTAACGGCCCATTAAGCTTTTTTGTAAATGATTATTATTATAAAATTTTCGGTTTCTCGATGTCGGGACATGTTTTATTATAATAAGAAACTTTTAAAAACTCCCAAGAAGTGGGTTCCTACCACCTCGTGTTTTAGTGGAAAAACGTTTTATTAATTATGAGTGTTCGTAGACATAAAATTTTATATACGTATTAGGTTTACAAACTAGTCGTAATTTAATAAACCGTAAATGATATAATTGAAAACTCTACACCTTAAGCTTTCATATTTAAAGTATATAATATCGATCCAAGTTACATTTTAAACTATTTAAAGTATATACATATACTTATGATCAAATCAACTACACAAAGGTCAAGTTGCAAATTCGGAACTTGAAAAACTCACTTTATCACCATTTTATGTCATTTACAAACCATAAAGCTTGGTTGATCATGCATTGGTACAGACCTACATTATTTTATCAAGGACCTCATGATTTACAGTTTTTTAGCCACCAATACGTAAGTATGACTTGTTTGTGCCTTCTGTATAGCAATGTCAGAACTGATGTCTTGGTAAAATGGTCATGGACCTCATTCAATTATTACTTTCCATTGATTATCCATTAGCCATATGTTTATACCAATTCTCTACAACATAGGTAAATCCAAATCACCATTACCGCAACCCTAAAATCCAGAACTTGCTGTTTAACAATACCCAAAATTTTCAATGATTTCTAGCAAGTTTTAATCATTGATTTAGTCATTTCTTACCTAGATCTATGCATGCATGAATCTTTTCACCTCTTGATCATCATATATCATACATGTACATACATAAAATGAAATCAAAAATATAAATACAACAAGAACAAGTACAGATTATACCCAATATAATGAGGAAAATAGTGAATAAATGATCAAAACAATGGAAGCCTTCTACACCACTCTTGATCTTTACCCCAATTTATTTTAGACCACCATTTTTATTACCCAAAAACTTGATATTTACTTGTAAAACTCCAGCCCCAAAATGTATAATAAACCTTCTTATAACTCCTTTAGATCATCTTCAAAATGTAAGAAACACACTAGGTAGTCATATTCACTAGTGTGCTCATTGTTTGATCTTCAAAATTTTTATAAGATTGATGTTTGTGGTGTGTTGGTGGCGGCAAGACAAGAGAGAAAGAATAGGAATGCAGAATTTTGTTAATAAAATGACTAGTGTGTGTGTGTGAGATGGCATAATATAGCCCAAGTATTGCATGAAATGCTATTGAGCCTTCCATGGTAGCCAATCACAAAGGGGAGGATTCTCCCTTGTTTGTGCCGCCCCCAATGGGGTGTTGGTTTAGTGAGATGAGTTATAAAACTTGTCCCACATTTTGTAAATGCGGGTATTTTCAAAGTCCGATATTTAAAAAGGTACGATTTGTAGTCGTTTTTCGTAAAAAGTAAAAATAGTACGAGACACGAAAAATAAAAGCGAATGTAATAAAAATATTTCTACAGAAATTCGATTACATAAACGTCGATACTTAACGTAGGATTCTCCGGTTCTTCATTGACGTTACTCGATTTGCAAACGTAAAACCTAACTTCTTCCGGTTAATAGTGAGTTCACATCTCAACATAAAAATGAAAATTATATTTAATACTCGAGAATAAAATAACGACCTGAATTTGACCGATTGTCACACACTGGGTCACAAGAGTCAAAACCGTATTTCTTTAAAGATTAAAGGGAATATTTTGACTGGTTAATAAAGATGCCTCTAGGATTTTGAAAAATCTATAGTCCTAAGAAAAATGAGATTTTACCCATCATTGATATCTTCAATTTTGAACACATGATTTTAGCAAATAGGTCACAAAGTTCAGGTGTAGATGCAGCAAAGATAATATCATCGACATATACTTCTACCATAAGTAATTCCTTGCCTTCCTTATGGATGAACAAGGTAGGATCCACTGAGCCTTTGGAGAAGTCTTGGGATATCTGGAACGAAGACAACATGTCATACCACGCGCGTGGAGCTTGTTTTAACCCATAAAGAGTTTTCTTTAGCTTGTACACATGATTGGGGTTATCTGGATCCACAAAACCGTCCGGTTGGCTAACATAAACCTCTTCCCACAAATTACCACTCAGAAACGCAGTCTTGACATCCATTTGGTAGACGACCATGTTCATGTGAGCGGCAAACGCGAGAAAAATCCTTATAGCCTCTAATCTTGCAACCGAAGCAAAAGACTCTTCAAAATCAATTCCCTCTTCTTGACGGTAACCACGAGCCACTAATCGAGCCTTGTTCTTTAGAATACCTCCCAGTTCGTCTAGCTTCACTTTGTAGATCCACTTTAAAGTATCACCATAACTTTGTCTGGTCGGGGTACGAGCTCCTATACTTCAAGGCGTTCGAACTCATTGAGATTTTCTTGCATTGATTTGATCCAACATGATTGAGTCAAAGCTTCTTTATATGTCTTGGGTTCAACAAAAGTGAGGAAAGTATCGTAGTAATAGAAAAGAGCTTACTCATGTAATTGTAGCCTTATGGAAACTGGTCTAGCGAGTTCACCGATTATGTTTTCAAGTGGATGATCCTTAGTCCATTTGCTATTATGTTCAGAAATTTGGTGATCGGGATGTACAATTGTATGAATAGAATCTGACGATGAAGATTGATCAGAAGGGATTTCTGGAATTGGGATACCAAAGTACGGATCATTACCCATATGTGTAATTTCAATATCATGATTGTCTTCTTCAACATCATTAGGAATGACGGGAGGTTGAGTTTCGGGTGTTGTTTGAGAATGACTTGGTGATGGTGCATCTTGGTTAACATTTGTTGAAGAAGGTGAACCGGTTGATACAACAGGAACTGGAGCAACTACTTCATGAATTGGAGCAACTACTTCAGTGGTTGGGTAATCAACACTGGGTGGAGGAGTAAGTAATTCATCAAACATCGGTTGAAACATAATATCCCAATCTGTTCTTGACGATGGTACAAATGGTGTTGAAGGAGGAGGGTTTGGAACAAGTCCTGAACTAATTGTGCAGGAGTCATTTCATGAAGTGCGAGTCCTGAACTGCTGTGTTCAGAAGCCATCGCAATCAGCTCATCAAAATCTAAATGAATTGTCTAAATGATTCATCTGGTATGTCGGTTGTAAATGAGAAATGCTTTCTTTGTGGGTGCATAGCCAATGAAAATACCAATATCAGCTTTTGGTTGTAACTTACCCAAGTTCTCACTATCATTTGTCGGATAGCAGAGTGCACCAAATACATGGAAAAATGATAAGTCGGGAGGTTTGTCATGTAAAAGCTCATATGGGGTTTTGCCATGACAAAGACGTACGATGGAACGATTTTGGGTGTAACATGCGGTAGCCACTGCTTTTGCCCATAAGAATAACGGAGCTTTTGCATAAATTAACATTGTGCGGGCAGCTTCAATTAACGTATGATTGCGTCTTTCAACGACACCATTTTGCTATGGAGAGCGAGAAACAGATGTTTCATGATAGATGCCAACCTTCTCATAATATTCACGCAATGTTTGATTAACAAACTCAGTTCCATTATCTATTCTGATGCATCAGACATGTGTCTTAAGTCGCACTTGGATCATCTTGAGAAACTTGATTATGAAATCTGGAGCTTTATCTTTTGACCTTAAGCACTTAACCCATGTGAATCGAGAGTAATCATCAACGATGACGAGGATGTACTTTTTCCATTAACGCTTGCAACATGCATTGGTCCATAAAGATCCATGTGTAACAGATAAAGTTTTTCTTGATTGGTGTCTTCAGATTTAGGTTTGTGGGGTTTCTTCTTGCTTTTACCCATAGTACAAGCAGAACACAGATGGTCCTTTTTGAATTTAAGCTTAGGGAGACCTCGAACAAGACCATGTCTAGCTAACTGGTTGATAGTACCAAAGTTCACACGAGATAAATGTCGGTGCCATAGCCAGGACTTAGTCTTTGAGGCCTTTGACAAGAGACATATCGGAGAGGACGCCATCATATCTCCAAGAGACAGAGTATACAGATTGTTGCCTCGAGATCCAGTCAATAGGTTAACACCTTCTAGATTACGTATGAAGCAGGTGTGTTGACGAAAAGCAACTTCAAGGTTCGAATCACATAATTGTCCAATGGAGAATACGTTATGTCCAAGTCCTTCCACGTAGCAAACCCTTGAGGTCGTAACATTTCCAATCTGATAATCACCATATCCCATAATCTTTTCCATGTGATCATTTCTGAATTTGACTGTACCCAAAAACTTATTGACGAAATTGGTGAGCTAAGAGTGATCTCCGGTCATATGCTTAGAGCAGCCAGAGTTTAAATACTAGAGAACAATTTGGATGACCTACAGTCATCAAGAGAGGAAGATGGAACATCAGAAACTATGGATCCCCAAGATAGACTGAGTTCCTTTTTGTTAGCAGATACAGATTTAAGAACCTTAGATTTGCTAACAAGAACATTAGTTTAAGATTTCCTAGGTTTCCTTGAGTAAACCAATGTTACAACAGGCTTAGGTGTTTCATTTTCTAGAGCAGTTGGTTTCCTAAGGGGTACTTCAGTAGTTGTGGTAATCCTAGTTAAAGGGCACGCATTTCCTACTATAGTGAAGGTCCGATCAGTAGGTCCCAGATGTATCCAATATTTGTAAATACCTTTCCTGTTGGTTTCCAAACTTTTCTCTTTGAACTTTTCTTAACAGATTTAGATTTTTTACGAGCATTCACATTATTGATAAAATCAAGAACACACAAATCATGATTATCAGAAAGCATGCAACCATTACACTTAACACATTTAAGTTCAGAATTCGCATTAAGCTTGGAATGCTGCACATGAGCAGTTCCTTTAGGTTGAACAACACAATCTTTATTTTTCAAACTAGATTTAACTTTCCTAGGGTGGGCTTCTACTTTATTCTTCTGAGTACTACTTGGTGTTTGCCGAATCTTATCTTTCTTTGTATTGCCTGAAGGCTGTGATCCGCTAGCACTAGTAGACGGTTTTACTCCTGTAGAAGACAACATAGGTTTGTTAGAAACTAGGTTTGATGTAGAGGCTATTTTTGTGATTGTGTTTCCTGAGGATGTGACGGGCTTAGTGAATCTAACTCTTTTGTCCTTGTTCTTTGGGGTCATAGCCACTAATTTTCCATCAGTATTGTTGACACTCGGGCAGGTTTTACTGATGTGTGTAAGCAACTCCTGAATTAGTTTAGCATACCTACAGGCAGATTCTAAGGAATGATCTAGTGGATATTTTGATTTAACATGTTCAACTAGATCCCTAAGAACTGTAGCTTCTTCTTGAGTGTGCTTAATATAGGCAGAGTGAGCTGTCTTTTTATTCAACAATTTAGGGGTTATTGGTTCCACATCAATCTTAAGCCTCTCTGGATCAATAGTGTGTTTCATAACAACATTATAAAGTAGAGCTTTTCCTTTAAGTTTCCTTAAGTCATCTTTGAGAGCTGTAATTTCCAAAACTTTTTCCTAAAGACTAGAATTTGAATCAGAGATTTACATAGACTTTAGATTGACTTGATTAATTAAATCATCACATTGTTCTTTTGATCGAATACGTGCTGGTTTAATCGTGTCATAAAGTTGCTTATAGGTCTATTTCAAATGCTCATTCTCAGCAATAAGCTTCGACACCCTATGATCCAATTCAATATTTATTGTTTCAATATCTTCTAAGTCCTTTCCAATCTTATCCTCATTCATTTTTCTACTTAGAGATTTAATTCTCTCTTTCAGCTCTTTATGACCGTGTCTTTCTCTTGGGACTGAGCTTTCAATTCATTTAATTCAAACAATTGATCAAAACATGGAGCACTTTGATTTTAAATAGAATTTTCCCTTTAAAAAATTTCCTAATTATGTTGAGTATCTACTTCTAAAGAGATGCAATGTTTTTCAAGAGTAATAAAACTTTTGACCAGTTTATCGTAAATCTCTTTTTCAACGAAATCCTTTTTGTTAAGAAGCTCAGTCTCAAGTTTGAGACACTTTTCACATTCATGCACATTCACATAAGCAATATCCATAGAAGAATTAACAATAGTGTTCATGATATCTTTGCTAATAACTTGTTCTAAGAGTCATTCATTTTCGTTCAAAACTTGATTCATTTTTACTTCAAATGTTTTTGACTTTAAACGATGTTGTTTCACAGCCTGTTCCATTTGATGGAAGACATTTTGGACTTCAGAAAGTTCATCAATCAAATATTGATCGAATGTATTAAATAAGTGTCACACCCCACCAAGGCGAAACCGCGAGGTGTAACATATTAATAAACATCACACAAGATGATAGATAAAACACCATACATGATTAAGATAAAAGAAAGTTATCCGAATTACAACAATACTAAATACAACTTTAAAGAGTACAAAAGTTAACATAAGTTGTTTTTCTTCCATACATGGGTATCCAAAAAGACAGTTTCTTGGAAGAAAGTAGACATCTTGAACAAGTCTAAGTGCAAGTACACTAAATTTCCACTTTAGGAATGTCATCTGAAAAGCATGATAAAAACGGTCAACTATCGAAATAGTTGGTGAGCTCACAAGATTATGTACACAGAATATAGTTTTAGAAAAGAGTAGATGTTCGATAATAGTTTACTAACTCAATGGCAAGTTATCAAAAACTATTGTCCAAACCAAAATAAATTTCCAAACAAGTTGAGAGTCCAAAAGAAATCAATGTATATGTATGCTATAGTGATTATGCGAGGCACTACTTAAACGTATTCAGCATAACCGTTCCAACATCCAATCAAGTTCTAGTTGTATAGTGTGGCACAAACACTTAGTACTATGCACCCTTGTACGAGGAGTGAGGAGGGGCTAATCTCCTAATAGCGCTATCCATAAGTACTAACGTCTCAATTCCGTTAAGGGGGGAAAATGAGTTAAAAGTAGTGGCGGGTTCCAAGCATACAACAACATAGATATTAATTTCAAGGTTCCAAGTTCAACACGTTTCCAAAGTTCAACAAGTTTAAATCAAGTTCAAAGTTTAACACGTTCAAGTTCAAATGTGCTCAAAAGATTAATTACTTCAAAGTAAAAGTATAAAAACGGCACATCATGCTTTCCACCCCAAAACATTTAAAACATGTAAGAATAAGGGGATGTGAGAAACTCACCTTAAAAGTTAGAACGACAGTAGGACTTTTTGGCAAACCACACTAAGTAGGCAACCCAAACGAATATGCAACCTTTTACTCGCAACCTAAGGCAAGTAAATATACCTAATTAGATCCTATAGGATATGTTCAGACAATATTAAGGTTCATTTTTAAGTCTTGTTTTCACATTTGCTTCTAAGGTCACTTTTATCACAAGGCATAATTTCTACTAATTTGTCCCAAATTTCCCATCACTTTAAGTATTTATTTGACCAAATTAACCAACTTTTCTGGTCAAGCTACTGCTCCAGGTCATAATTCCATGTTTTAGGTGTATCCATGAATTTTCATAGATTTTATTAAGGACTTATACTCGATCATTTATACCGACTCCAAAAACGGCCAAATCTGGACATACCAAAGTATTTTAATGATCAAAGAGTCTAAATCAAGGTTATATGAGTTAGGCCAATGGGAGACTCTAAATAACCCTTACATGTTTCTCCCATATCAGTTTCAATGATAGATTCATTGTGGTTTATGATTTATGGTTATTTTAGTACAAGGGTTGAAAAGAGATTTTCGGGCAGATTTGACACCTTTTACCATTTTCAACTTTCCTTAACCAAACGACCTCATATTTTTACAAAGCTTACATTTATGAAAACTAGACTCAAAGAACATGATTTTAGGCTCTGGAATCATGTCAAAACAATTATTTATCATCAAATTATGCTCCAATCAATATGACACAAAAATAAAGAAGAGGGCTGATTGAAATTTCCCTTTGACTAAACAAGTCAAACCACTAACCCAAAATGCAAAAACGACCCAATCAACTCTTGAACTCATTTTATAAATATGTAAACATCCTTTTTATAAATAAAAATCAGTAGGTACCTTACAATATTTTTAAACCATTGCATGTACAAGTTTACACCCGATCTAGCTCAAAATCATGGTTTTATGAACGTTTTTGTGACTACTTTTATCATTCGAATCCCCAAACCACCCAAAAAAAATCCTATTACCATTGTATCATCATTTTAAGAGTCTCATAACACTACTTATCTAGAATCTAATTTATTTTATAAATTAGATCCAAAGAAAATTGATGAACATGTGTTTTGAGCCAAAATAGGCATTTTTCAGGTACAAGATAGGCACAAGCCATCTTGTACCCTTGTATTACCTATAAGAGCACCAACAAAATGATGAGTGGAAGATGTGGTTGTGGTGAAACAACTCTTTCAAATAACACCTTGGATGAAAAACGAATCAAGGAGCTTGTTTGAGGTGATTAAGCAAGCCTTTTTGAGTGTGATTCTTGTGTTAAACAATATTTTTGAGTGGTGGTTGATGGTGGTGGTGTGGTGGCTAGATTTTTATGATGAGAGGAGTAATAGATCTGTATTTTTAGAGAGAGAAAAAGATGAGAGAATAATGTGTGTGAGTTAGAGAGAAGGCATGGAGTGAAATGATGGCAAAATAGGAAAGTAAAGTGTATAAATGTGTGAAAAAAAAGCGAAATGAGGGGATTGGCTCCAAGAGGAGGCCATGTCCGGTTTTTAGGCTCTTAAGGAGGGGGGAAATTTTACATTTTTGTTTTTTATTTAATGTGTATTTATTTGATTATGGATTTTCCGTTCTTTCTGTTCCGTGCTCGGTTTTGGCTTGATTTTTCGTCCCTTTCTTTGATATCTATTTTCTGCACAATATAAGTGAAAACATACACATACAATGTATTTTTTGTATGTTTTTGGTCATTTAATTCTGGTTTTTATGGAAAATGGTATGTGTATTTAGGCACATACCAAAATCCCCCATACTAAACTATTGCCGTGTCCTCACGCAATGCTATAAGTAAACACTTTAGAAAACCAAGAATCTCAATCCTCCTTGACTAATTACCTCGAAAAGTAGCTAAGTGTTCATCAAGGGGAATTAAAGAATCAATAGTTTAGAAAAGCCCCATTTTGACCATTTTAAAATATTTACACTTATTCCCACACATATTTTTGTTCTTTTCATTTTTTTCTCTTTTTTTTGTACTTTTCATTTTAAGCAACTGACTAACACGTTTGACTTTCGATATTTTATAACTTTTAAGGATCATAGAACACGAAACATTTCAATCCTAAAATGCCCCAAAAAGGATAAATTCATTGTTCTCGACTTTTCACTTATTCCAGACCAAGCTTAAAACGAAATCACCGTTAAATATAAGTTAAGATGCTAACACTACTCATATTTGTAACTTGTGAACTTTTCACTCCCGACAATTATTATATATATTAGGTGAATGTGCTATTTTAAATTTCAACCATGGATCAACATTTTACAAAATTCTATGCTTCACGTTCCACCCGAGAATAATGAGTTTGAAGGCGAGATCATCCCATGTAGCGAATTTCGTCTCGGCACATCCCAACCTTGCTGCTAAGTGACCAGGATTTTGACACCCCACAGAGACTAGTATCGAGACTCACGGACCTTCGGTTTCAAAACTCTTAGGTTTCCCGTATATACATAGCTTATTTAAAATGAAATAGTCTTAGTTAAAAAGCATATTTAAATTTAAGAAAAAGAGATTTTCCTTATATTTATTAATTCACGTTTACTACACTTAATACAATTATTCATTCTTAAGGAAATCCTCGACCTTTTAGAAGGCTGCAACATCGGTTGTGAGCCGGCAAGATGCAGCAAACTTTTATCAGTCTCGGATAAATACTATGTGCCTTATTTAGAAGACTGCAACATCGGTTGTGAGCCGGCAATATGCAGTAAACTTTTATCAGCCCACAGTTTATAATTATTACTCATTTTTTTCTCATTTTTTCCATTTTTTTTTCATTACACTTTATATTATCACGATATAGAGAAAATTTCTTTTTAGAAGATTTAAGTATAAATTTGAACTAAAATTATTGATATCATCCATGCTTCAAAAATTATTGATTTAAGTTTAATTTTCGAAGAGAGCACATATTATTAGTCCGGTTAGAAGCTTATGGGAGAGAAAAGCCACAAACTACACTTATGAGCTCTTAAGATTTCCAACTAATCCTTGTTTAGCATTCAGCTCATACTTAACTCTATCATTTTTCGTCCTTCGCGAATTTTCGCGAATGCTTAGTCTAAAAGTTAAGGAACAAGCTAGAGCTTAACACGCTCGATCGAATTAAAATTTATTCTTATTCTACCCAGCAGGAAAGTCAAAATTGTGACAAAACACTTATTTTATTTTTGAAAATTTTTTAAATTTTTTCATTGTTTGGTATTTTTGGTGGTAAAAACGGGATTAGGTAAAAACAACGGATGTAGGCATAATCAAATCGATAGATCCCCCCATACTAGAACTAAACATTGTTCTTAATGTTTTACGAAGGGTCTCTACGTAAATCTAAAGCCGTTTATTAAGTGTGCTCAAAGATAAACATTAGTCGATAAGATTTGGATATTGGATTCCTAAAATGAAGCTGAGGATTTGAAACTCGAGTGAACGAAGGACAAAAACCACGAGCACGAGAGGCTTCAAAATCCGGGCAATCCTGGACATACACAACAAAAAAATAAAGCATGGAAAATGGAAGAGGCGAGCCTCTCACACAACACACTTATTCATTACTACTATTATAATCATATTAGGATAAGCATGAGTTGCCACCCACGAAGCGCTTGTTTAAGGTCACTTAGCTTGACCCGATCCTCCCTTACTTGAACTGGTCAAGGGGGATAGAAATGGAGACACAGAACATCCAAAATACGGATGTCCTCTCCATAATAGCAAGGAAAAATCCCCATCGGGCTTTCAAAAATTTTAATGACTTTGAAAGCTTTAGGGCCCAAATGAGATAATTTCGGGAGAAGAGAAGTATGAACTCCTTTAGAAGTTAGAATCCCAAGGTTGAAAACTTTTTCCTCATTTTCGGATGAAAACGAGAGTAGAGTTTCGGACACGGGAACTTCTTTGTGGAAAGGAAGTTCATAAAGAGGAGGATAAAAATCCCCAAGAATTAAAGAAGCATTAGATAACTTCTTTATATTCTTTTTCGGTGTTACACAGTTGGTGACTTCAAAATGGTTCTCATGAATGAGTATACCCGGATTAAATACCTTGTCCTCATTATTGGATAAAGGCAAAGCATCAGCCTCGGAAAAATCCTCATAGAAAATCGAGTGACACTCGGGAAAAGGAAGGAAATCACTTGATCCAGGTGGATCAAGTTCATCAATCAAGATTTTAGAATCTTTGATTTTCTCTTCCTTGGAGTCAAAAGGATCATCATAAGTATTATCATTAACGGTCTCAAGATCAAAAAGTTCATCATCATAATCATCCCATAATGGTGGGGATGAGTAATCAAGAGCATGTTCATCGGTGAACATCTCAGAAAGGGTATCAACAAGATTGTCATCAGGAGAATTTTTATCAACCGAATCTTTGAGAATAGAATCCATTTCCTTGATAGGATCATGGTTAAGCAAATACTCTATTTCTCGAAGATCGGATTCGATATCAAAGGGAAGGTCATCATTTCCCGGTGGAAATGTAATAAGAGCGAGTTCATCGGCGAACTCCTCGAGTAAAAGGTCGACAGGATCATCATTTCCCGGTGGAAATGAATCACTTGCGAGATAAGCTTCGAATTCTTCCCAAATTAACTCACTTTCTTCGAAGGAAGTAATTGTGGGGGAAGAAGAAGACTTGGTCACGGGTTCTGAAATTGGAGTGGGATTGCCACTCAATGGATTATCATGATATGGAGGGAGATCTTTGGTTTTATCAAGGTTTAGCAAGTTCTTAATAATGTCTCCCTCCGGATCAAAGATATCATCATTAACTTCCGGTGAAGTTAAGTCGGTATGAGAAGTGAGAGAAGAAGTGGGATTGCCACTTGGATGATTGGTAATCTTTTCATTTGCCAACAAGTCTTCAAGATATTCTTCGTGTGAAATATTGTAGATATCAATCATGTTGATTGATTCTTTTTGAGGATTGTTAGAATAGCTTGAAGTGTCATGTCTCATATTCAAGGTTAATCTTTCGTCAACGTCATGAAGAATCATTTCTTCTCTGTGAACGTTAATCAAAGCACGAGCGGTCCGTAAGAAAGGTCTTCCCAAGATGAGGAGGACACGAGGATCGCTTTCATAACCAACGATGAAAAAATCGGCAGGGAATGTGAACTTTCCAACTAAAACAAAGACATCTCTTGCAATTTCAACCAGAGTGCAAATCTCTCGGTTAGCAAGTTCAAGGGTCATTTGGGTGGAAATAAGCTCGGGTAAACCTAACTTTTTCCAAACCGAGAGTGGCATCAAGTTGATGCTAGCATCTAGATCGTCTAGGGCTTTGTACTTGAGCACACTAAAACCACACGGAATAAGAAATTTCCCAGGGTCTCCAAGTTTCTCGGGTAACTTCTTAAGGATAACCGCTGAGCAATTTTCATTAAGGGGTGTATTTGCCAGCTCTAAAAGTTTCTCTTTATTGGAAAGGAGACTCTTAAGCATCTTTTGGTATTTCGGGATTAGAATCAAAGCATCGGCAAGAGAGATGTTGATGTGAAGTTGTTTGAATATTTTCCAAAATTTGTGAATTTGGACTTCATCTTTCTCCTGTTGTTTTTCTTGGTGCATTCTTGAAGGATAAGGGATATGAGGATGATGAGGATCCCTTTGGTGAACTACATAATTCTTTAGAGAAGTTGGTTTAGCTTTTTGGACAAGAGGAGGTGGGACCTTAATGGTATACTTAGCGAGTTCCGGGTTCGTTAAAGTCTCCTCTACACGTTCATCCTCCTTCGGATTAATGAATGGATAAGGCATAGGAACGGAAGGTCCATCAAGAACAAGACCACTTCAAGTGGTAATGGCTTTCAATTCACCTTTCGGGTTAGCAATGGTGTTGTTAGGGAGAGATCCCGTACCCGAAGTAGAAGCGGTGTTCATTTGAAAAAAGCTAGCTATCATGTTCTTAAGCTCGTTTGTTTGGTTAGACATTGAAGCTTGAATCGAAGTTTACATTTCATTTCTTAACTCATTTTTCACATTGTTAATTTGAGCTTGCATGACTTTTATATTAACATCATTTATCTTCTTAATTTTCTCCAACTCACTTAAAGGAACAACTTGATTTTGTTGAGTTAGAGCTTGATAAGTTGTATTTTGATTGAAATTGTTTCCTCGGTTATATCCTTGAGGTTGGCTAAACTGGTTTTGATTATTTTGCCCGTTTGGTTGAGCAAAACCTGATGGTCTAGTTTGATTAGCCACACCTTGAGGACGATAACCGGAATTATCCTGATTGTAGTTACCCGCGGCTGCTGCAACGTATCCTTGGATATTATCCCGATATTTCGGGAAAGTGTTGTCATCAGTGGTGAGACACTGATAATATGGATGAGCACCATCGCACGTAACACAAATCTCCTCAACAGCCTTTACGGAAGCTGGAGGTGGGGTTGCTTGAAATTGTTTTAGAATAGTCGTCATGGCGGTAGTCACAGTACTCGTTTGCTGATTTACTGCATGAGTAAGTTTGGCTAAATCAGAGGAAGAAGAAAAATTAACATCACTTGATTTCACTTGAGAAACAATCGATTTATTTCGTGAATTGCGGACCTTGGATTTGTTTTTGATAATCGTCAACACATCTCGAGTACTTCTTTCCAAGAGATTTCCACTGGCGGAAGAATTCAAAGAATCTTGGTCGGTCGAGTTTAAGGCATTGTAGAAGGTATCAAGTTGGTGCAATTCGGTGAAACCATGATGAGGACAAGCACGAAGGAGATATTTTTAACGGTCCCATGCCTCATGAAACGATTTGTGGTATATCCTTTATCATAACACGGGGTCGATTCTTGGATTTGGCTAGTTTCTTAGAGAGAGAAACACTTGAGAGAGAATATCTAGAGAAAGAAAGTGTTTTCTATGAAAAGGAATTAATGACTAGCTTACCTCTTCCAAAGTTGGAAGAGGCTTATATAGTACTTACAATATATCGGGTATTAGTACCCGACTTAAACCAAAAATCGTACTATAAACTATTAAACTACGAGCTATAATAAACAGTAAAATACACGGGGTGACCGAGTCTTTTTCTAATATCTAACAATCTCCCCCTAAGGGAAGTCAACCTTGAAAATACCAAACTTAATCACTTCAGTCTTTAGCTCGTAGATATTGGATATCTTGTACATTTGGGATAGTAATCTTTTGATTCATCTTACGCTTGTCTTTGACTGTGATCTTGAGCTTTCTTGAGATCATCGCCCATTCATAATCCTACATCATCTTGTGATAGATCGCCATCTTGTGCACTTGTGAAGAAATACATGACATCAGAGTTTGCGGAAGCTTTGACACCTTTATGAGGTCTTTCATAACATCATAACAAGTGTAGGTCGTGTCTGAGCATTCGGTTATTAACTTGACATTACTGGAACTGGGTATCTCCATCTCCATCTCCATCTCCATCTTTAAATGATCCTGTAATGAAACAGTTAGTAATAAAGAGAAAATTGATTTGAAAAGACAGTCTAAGTGTTTCTTATGAAAGACTTTTGTAACACTTCGAGAGTTTTGATTGTTTGTCAAATGATCAATAACCGTCAATTCTTATACTGGAACAAGATTGATTCACACAGAATCGCACCATCGTTTCTTTCCAGTTGTCACAAGATTGATTCTTATAGAATCGCACAAGTCACCTACCTAGAGCTTGTTTGATGTTGGCTCTAGCAGGATTTCCATCTTCATTGTGAAAAACCATCGTTTCACTCGGATGTTCTGGCAATATCACAATGATAATGCGTAGGACTCTTAGGATAGACTTGTTTCCACAGTGTGTGAAAGACAAGAGAATTGGATATGTGTCCTAATGAGATTAATTGACGATCTCTTGGCTCTAGACTCAATAGTGCGTTTTGGTTCTAGTAATCGGAGGCTGGAGCAGACTGCCACCTGTTCAATATCAACTAACTCGGAGTGAGAAAGTCAATAGATAACGTGTTTAGTCTCCGTGAGAAATGAAACAGAAATCTTTTGAAAGATTCTGAGTGGCTAGGGAGGGTTGTGCATTGCATCACTGGGTCCATGATGTCGATCTTCAATGTCAGCAATCATCTTAGTGATTCTGGCAGCATATGAATTGACCCGGTTTCTGCCTAAGTGAATGGAGGGCTTCTTTCTTTACACCCTTTATCTTTACAATTCTTTTTAATTCTTCAACCCCTTCAGTGCTTACCGAGACTTCATGACTAGAACCTTGTTGGGTTTATTCCAGTACTAGCTCCATCTCAGTCGGCACTTTTCCCTTATTCTCACTTTTACTCCTTTTTCATGTCATACCTAAGGACTTCTACACTAACTAGTGGATTGTCCCTGGGTAGATCCCTCCGGTTATGGCTGGATCATTGGGAATAGTACCTAACCTTACCAACCTTATAACTCCAATTAAGTAAAATGCATGGTCGGTCTTTTGGTACAGTTCTCCTTTCCATAAAACCAATTGAAAATTCAATTAAGGTACTTATGATATAAATATCAAAGCGTTTAGTACCTCGATTGTTTTTGACATTTTTCAGAAACGCTCCCCCTCAAAATGTGCTTCGGTATTCGAAATTGTTTAGCACGTTTGGGCGGAGTATATGAGTCCTAATAATCACTGTTCTTTATTATACACATATTTTAATCACATTTTCTCCCCTTATCAAAAATTTTAAACCCTTTGACATTTTGGATATCAATTGATTTAAATATGTTATAAAATTTGGGAGAAAAGTGTGGCCTTAATTCGCAAGTCGTGTAAGAGACATATAACTGCTCCCCCTCAATCGTTGAGGGATATTTTGTAGTTTAGTGTTCGGCCAAACACTAGGGAGCAAGAAAAACCAAAAACTCGATTTTTATTTACCCAAAACTTATACACAACTTCCTTTATCAAACCTTACTCTAATTTAATCTTTGAATTCACTTAAATCACCAATCTTGAAAAATTAGAGATTTACAAAACCTTCTTGCATGTTTAATTTTATTGAGGGGAAAGATTAAGGGTATTTTTATGTGTAATTTGGTATATGATAGAGGTGTTTTAATGGAGATTTGAGGGTTAAATTGGTGGTTCTTGGTGGTGTTTGCTCG
The DNA here is from genome assembly GCA_026074375.1 of Tanacetum coccineum. NCBI lineage: Eukaryota > Viridiplantae > Streptophyta > Magnoliopsida > Asterales > Asteraceae > Tanacetum > Tanacetum coccineum. The sequence goes on from BQNB010058769.1 coordinate 23,923, forward strand.
AACAGAAGAGAAAGAAGAACAGATATAGTATTTTTTTTTTCGTTGTAATAAGAGAAGAAAAAGGAGTGTGATTTCGGTTTATATAAAAAAAAAGAAAATGGGCTTTATATATATATCTTTTATAAAATAAAGGAACTTGGGCTTTGTTTTTTTTTTAAATATGGATGTTGTGTTTTTGGCTTGAGGTTGCCGAAATCAAAAGAAAAGGGGGAAAAGGGGCTTCGACCCATTTTTTGTTATACGCTACATTATTTAAATCTCGACCCTAAATTTTAAATTCGACTCGCCAATTTTATAAAAACATAAAATTTTAAAATCGGTTCGGCCTGACTTGAATAAATAATTAAAAAAAGTTAAATAAATTAAATGAGCTCTCATGGCTATAATATGACATTCGTTGATTTCTCGATCGATAAAACGGATAAATATCAAGAGCTCGACTCGCGAATATTTAAAACGACGATTTTTACTAAATCGACTAAAAATAATAAAATAAATTCTATAAAATCAGGAAATAGAATTTATAAGTTCAGAATAAATAGCGACGAGAAATACGAGTTGCATCAAAACCAAGCGTTAATTGCTAAGAGAAATGTAACCACATAAAAGTGACTCCATAATTAATTAAGAGAGTCAAATATCATACGCTTGCTTTCGGTTACTGACCTCAAAATTGACGGATGTCACAGTTTTCCCCTGTTAAAGGGAATTTCGTCCCGAAATTTCAGTTGCTCGTGCAAAATCGTAGCGCGCGAACAGTTGCGGATACTTGCACTTCATCTCGTCTTCTCGTTCCCAAGTAAATTCTAGTCCTCGCCGGGAATTCCAACAAACTTTTACAATAGGAATCCGTCTCTTTTTCAGCTTCTTGACCTCACGGTCCATGATTTCCATAGGTTCTTCAACAAAATGCAGTTTGTCGTCGATCTTGACTTCTTCTAACGGTACGTGCAAATTTACGTCAGCTAGGCATTTCTTCAAGTTTAACACGTGAAACGTGTCATGAACTCCCACAAGTTCTTGTGGTAAGCGCAACCGATAAGCTACTGGACTGACTCATTCGACAATCTCGAACGGTCCCACGTATCTTGGTGAAAGCTTGCTTCTCTTACCAAAACGTACCACGCCTTTCCTAGGCGACACCTTGAGTAGTACTTTGTCACCGACACTGAACTCTAACGGCTTTCGACGATTGTCGGCATAGCTTTTCTGGCGATCTCGTGCGGCTTTTAATCTTTCTTTGATTTGCACAATCTTATCAGTAGTCTCCTAGATAATATCCGGTCCAAATAGCTTGCTTTCTGCTACATCTGCCCAAGCTATGGGCGTTCGACATTTCCTTCTATACAATGCTTCAAATGGGGCACACTTCATGCTCGAGTGGTAACTGTTGTTGTATGAAAATTCTACTAATGGTAGATGAGTATCCCAGTTACCGCCAAAATCAATTGCGCAAGCTCTAAGCATATCTTCTAATGTTTAAATTGTACACTCACTTTGGCCATCAGTTTCGGGATGGTAAGCTGTACTTAAATCCAATCGTGTTCCTAATGCTTTATGTAGTGATTGCCAAAATCTTGATGTGAAATAACTGTCACGATCAGATATGATTGACACAGGCACACCGTGCCTTGCTACGATCTCGTTGATGTACAGTCTTGCCAACTTTTCTGTCTTAAAATCTTCACGAACAGCTAAGAAATGCGCAGATTTGGTCAGTCGATCATCAATGACCCAAATCGAGTCGTGTCCGCTACGGGTTCTTGGTAACTTGGTTATGAAGTCCATTGTGATATTCTCCCGTTTCCACTCGGGAATCTTTGGCTGTTGAAGTAATCACGAGGGTTTTTGGTGTTCTGCTTTGACTTTAGAGCAAGTCAAACACTTTCTAACATACATAGCAATATCCTTCTTCATTTCAGGCCACCAATATAAGCCTCGTAGATCATAGTACATCTTGTCTGCTCTAGGATGTACAGAATACCTTGTAGCATAGGCTTCATTCATTATCAAGGTTCTCAAATTGCCATAAACTGGCACTCAAATTCGTTCAGCAAGATATAATCCGCCATCTTCTTTTCTCTCAAACTGTTTGTCCAATCCTTTCAACATTTCTGTTGGAGTATTGACGCCTTTGGAAGCTTCGCTCTGAGCTTCCAGTATCCTAGCCTTAATGCTAGAGTAAATTGTCATGCTCATAGCTTGAGCTCATCTCAGTTTCATCCATTCCTTCATGCTCAATGCATCAGCTACTACGTTCGCTTTACCTGAATGGTAGCGAATCTCGCAGTCATAATTGCTGAAAAGTTCTATCCATAGTCTCTGACGCATATTTATTTATTTTTAATCAAAAATATGTTGAAGGCTCTTATGATCGGTGTAGATAACACTCTTTGTTCCATACAAATATTGTCTCTAGGTTTTGAGAGCAAATACCACTGCGCCTAACTCCAAATCATGAGTGGTGTAGTTCTTCTCATGGATTTTGAGTTGTCTGGATGCGTATGATATCACTTTGTTTCTCTGCATCAAAACGCAACCAAAACCTTGGTTCGATGCGTCACAGTAAACTACAAAATCATCTGTGCCCTCAGGAAGTGCCAGAATCGGAGCATCTCACAACATGTCCTTCAGTGTCTGAAAGGCGTTCTCCTGCTCATTGCCCCACTCAAATTTCTTATCCTTTTGAGTAAATAGGGTGAGAGGCTTTGCAATCTTCGAGAAGTTTGTGATAAATCGCCTATAATATCCCGCAAATCATAAGAATGAACGGATCTCGGTTGGGGTCTTTGGGGGTTTCCAATTTTTCACTATTTCAATTTTGTTGGGATCCACATGTATACCTTCACTGTTTACTACATGTCTGAGAAAATGTACCTCTAGTAGCCAGAATTCACACTTCAAAAATTTCCTGAACAATTTCTCTTTTTCAAGCTACTTCAATATCAATTTTAGGTGAACTTCATGCTCCTCTTTGGACTTTGAATAAATTAAGATGTTGTCAATAAAGACAATGACAAACTTGTCAAGATACGGCCTACATACGCGATTCATAAGATCCATGAATACCGCGGGAGCATTAGTTAGACCGAAAGGCATGACCGTGAATTCAAAATGTATGTGCCTCGTCCTGAATGCAGTTTTGGGAATATCTTCTTTGCGCACTCTCAACTGATGATATCCAGATCGAAGATCTATCTTCGAAAAAATATCGTGACCCTTGCAATTGATCGAACAAGTCATCGATCCTAAGAAGAGAGTAGCGGTTCTTGATAGTTAGCTTATTCAGCTCTCGATAGTCTATACACATACAGAACGAACCATCTTTCTTCTTAACAAACAAGACTGGGGCTCCCCAAGGTGAAGAGCTAGGTCGTATGAAACCTTTTTCTTAGAGCTCTTTAAGTTGGTTGGACAGTTCTTGCATTTTCGCAGGTGCCAAACGATAAGGTGATTTCGCAACAGGCATAGCTCCAGGAATAAGATCTATGCGAAACTCTACTTCGTGGGATGGGGGTAAACCCGATAAATCTTTCGGAAACACGCCAGGGAAATCACGTACAACAAGGATGCCTTCGAGTTTCAGCTCACTTGCTTTCACAGTCTTCAACTATTTCAGTTTTCCTTCCGGATGTTCTCCATGAACTTCCAAAATCTCTCCGTTGGATAACGGAATTTGGATTATTTCCTCAAAGCAAACTATCTCAGCTCTAAGCTTTTGAAAACCAATCCATTCCTACGATTGCGTCGAAACTACCATGACCAAAAGAATCAAATCGATGATAAATGCATGACCTTCTAGTTTAAATCTACTACCTCGAACAATCATATTGGTTACTACTTTAAGGCCGCTAGCTATTTCGATCTCATAACCAGGGTTTACGACACTAGGTTTCAAGTTAATCAAAGGAAAGAAGTGGGTAGAAATAAAACTAAAATTGGCATCGGAATCAAATATTCCGGTAGAAGATGATCGATGAAAGAAAAAGTACCCGTCTTGACGTTTGGATCTTGCCGAGCTTCAGCGGTACCTATGTCGAAGGCACTATCACGTGCCTGATTCCCATTGTTCCCTTGGTCGTGATTTCCTTTGATAGCTAGCACAGGGTTTGGGCGATTCAGACTCGTATCCGTTCTAGGTTTGTAAGATACAGATGCACAATAATTGGTGTCCAAGATTCGTTCCTGTGTTGCGCGTGTTTCGTCTTGGAGACATGGTTTTAAATTTGTCCACAATATTTGTTGAGTAAGTAATTTGACCAAAGTATAGTTCGAGTACCATGCATTTATATGATGCAGCTTAAAATGAAATAACATTCTTTCAAACACAGTTGCGACGAAAGTTTATATAGAGAAAAAGATAAACGTTTTCACATATATGGTTTCAAAACTTCCACAATAATTGTTATCCAAAAAGATATGTTTGCCAAAAAGTTTGTATTTCGTAGTAACTTACAACAAGGTTCGTTTCCTAACATAAATCATAATAAAAAGGTTTTTGACCAAAAATGTATTTCAAGTAACATAAAATATAAAATTTTATCATTATTATTATTATTATTATTATTATTTATTTTTTTTGAAAAAAATTGAAGTCGAAATAATGATTTTTTAAATTTTGAGTCGTAATAAAGTTTTTCAAAAAAAAATTTGAAGTCATAATAACTAAACACAATGAGACCGGTCGAAAAGAAATTTATATATATATTTTTTTTATAAAAAAACATTTTTTCGAATGTTGGTTGAGTAATAATATTCAACAAATTTGATGTTTACATGTGCCTTATAATACATAAGTTTTGACGCTAAACGATGTAGCCGTTGAAAAATACTAGTTCATCATGTTTTTAAAAAGAAGTGTTCAAAAAGTATCTCACCTTTACATGTATTGTTACCAAAGGACTTCGACTCCTCCAAATAAGTACCATCTCCGAAACACGAACGCCAGGACGAAATCTTTTATCATGGCTACACAATTAACCAGTATCAAGTATAAGGTTCTCGTTCTCGTATCAATCCTTTTATCTCAAAGGGGTCTTCTATGCGATGGTCATACAACCAAACAACTAGAGTGGTAACACTCTTAAGGCGAGTTGCTCCTAAGGCAACCAATGACGTAATCCGTCTCATCGAACGTATTTAAGAACAAAATGTTTAAGTAACAGGTTTCCACGATAAAACGATGTCAATCCACATAGTGGATGAGAAATAGTCGTTTACAATACGCACGGTAGGGTAAGGACAAAACACCCGCATTCCTGCTTTCGACCCTAACCTCTCTATAGTCGCGTTACATCTACGTCGTTTGAGTATCCACATCCAAACATCCAAGCCTCACCCATCCTCAAGTGAATTCTTCAAAGGTCTTAAGCTATGTAGCAACTTGAAGCATAATTTCACAACTCATCAAACAAGAACTATCATAAAATCAAGGTAGAAGTTGGTAAAATGCCTAATGTTTTTGAAAAATTGACTCAACTTTGGGGTCCCTTAGAGACAAAATCTTGAGTCACTGAACACGGAGTTTTCGAACAAGAAAAGAATGCTTACATTAGAAGCCAAAACGGTTAGCTTAATAGCATGACGAAATAAAACGGAGGCGTGATCAGAATATAGGTCGACGAAATTTCTAATAGCGAAAGAACGAACGTCTCTACATGTCGTGCATATATAGTTCACCTGTTGCTCGCCTTGAGTTCTTACTCGGAATCTATCAACGAGTCCTTCTCAAGGTCTTATGCAGGGTAATGGTACGAAAAGTATTTAAGTGTGCGTCGCGACTCACTCGCGGAATCCTTGACGTGCGAAGACGATATATGGAATACACTATGACTATAACGGTGTCCTTAATAATAAGGTGCTTAGGGACAGTGTGACACTATAACGACAGTAACCGATGTGAAAGCAAACACAGAACATGAATGGATCAATCAAAATAAGCATGATGTACTAAAATCAAATATTGGACATCTAAAAGTAAATGATGTACGATGCACATAATTCCTAGTATGCTTTTTGGTGACTAAAGTGGAAAGTCGGTTTTTAAACTCGTTTAAAATAATGACTATACCTAGTGTTGCATGATACTCCCTGAATTAGACATAGTTGATCAAGTTATGTCTAATTTAGGTCTAATGATGCAACCACTCGGACCATTCGACTCGTTTCATGTTCGGTGTTTTAGAAAAAGAAAATCATTTTGGTTATAGTTCGGATTTTTATTTTTGAAAAACCGACGTTCTCTATAACCTTAGGCTCTGATTACCAATCTGTCACACCCCACCAAGGCGAAAACACGAGGTGTAACATATTAATAAACATCACTCAAGATGATAGATACAACACCATACATGAATTAAGATAAAAGAAAAATTATCCGAATTACAACATTTCCAAGTACAAGTTTAAAAAGTACAAATGACAATAACTTGAAAGAAAGTAGACATCTTGAACATGTCCAATTGCAATGCACTAAGTTTTCACTTTACGAATGTCACCTGAAAAGCATGATAAAAACGGTCAACTTTCGAAATAGTTGGTGAGCTCACAGGATTATGTATACAAAACATAGTTGAAAAAAAGTGAGTAGATGTCCAAACATAGTTCCCAATTCAATATCAAGTTGCCAAAACAAGTCGTGAATCCAAACTGGTTCAAATTTCCAAAGACAGTTCTCGTTACCCAAAGTAACGTAATATAAATCAATGTATATGTATGCTATAGTGTTTATGCGAGGCACTACTTAAACGTATTCAGCCTAACCGTTCCAAACATCCAATCAAGTTCTAGTTGTATAGTGTGGCACAAACACTTAGTACTATGCACCCTTGTGCGGGGAGTGAGGAGGGGCTAATCTCCTAATAGCGCTATCCATAAGTACTAATGTCTCAATCCCGATGAGGGGGATAATGAGTTAAAAGTAGTGGCGGGTTCCAAGCATAAAACAACATACATATCAAGTTCAACACGTTTCCAAAATTCAACAAGTTCAAATCAAGATTCATACGTTCAAAACAAGTTCAAGTTCAAATATGCTCAAAAGATTAATTACTTAAAAGTAATTGCTTAACAAACGACACATCATACTCTCCACCCCAAAACATTTAAAACATGTAAAAAGGGGAATGTGAGAAACTCACCGAAAATAGAAGTATCGACCGAGAAAGTCAACAAAGGAAGAAGAATGAAAACAACGATCTCAACCGCGACCTATAATAATAGTGGTCTGCGTGTAAGAAAATATAATTATAAAAAAATGCATATTTTGCATAGTATTGGTTATATATATTCCATCATACATGTAATCTTATATTGTAGAATCCATGTGCGTGCCAAACTTACTTACTTTTACCCACTAAGTGTTACGCCTTAAGATTTAACTCCATTTTAACCCATTCCGACTAATATAAAATTTTAATGAAAATTACCCATTTTGACCCGTTATCAAGATTATGACATCTAGACGCGAATAAAAGTGATAGACTAACTTATTAGTTGTAATTTCAGCTTTAGTTATTATATTTTACGCCAAATCATTCTCCATAACGCTAATTGACCATTAAAAGAATTTCGCCAAGTTTGACTTTTTATATAAATTTTTCTTAAGTCTAGCTTTGAGTTATTATATTTTATGCCTAATATTCTACATAACGTAATTAACCATTAAAAAGAATTTCGCCAAGTGTGACTTTTTGATTATAAATGTTTCAGTAATCTGAACCGCGTAACCAAAACGGACTGCGAAAGTTACGTTTTCTATGACTCAGACTCTAGAGCAATTTGTGATGATTAAAAACGACGTTTCGGACAACGTTTTAGTTTTAGCCGAGACCCGAAACCTAACAGAAAATGACCAAAATACCCCTGCAAGTTTCTGCAGAAGACTTAGTTTTCTAATAAAGTAGTATCTAATTCTAAGTTTTAACCCGTTAACACACGTTTCTGAGAATTATGTTATCCTCGCTGAATAAGTAACGGCCATTTTAAACGTTTTTAGTTTTACCCCTCGAGACCCAAAAACTCGACAGAAATGGACGAATTGCCCTTTTTTCGATTATTCCCAGTTGATGGGCAGCATCACTTAAAAATTCAGCAAGTGCTGATTGGATTTTTATAATTTTTCAGAATTTCAAATGGCCGCCAAACTTTCGTTTTTTAGATTTAGAAGCCGAATTTTATATCGAAACATTCGTATTAACGTCCTCTATTATTATTCCTTGGCCAATTTTAGTTTTAAAGTCATTAGCTTAGGCGAAACAGGCCCTAAACCTACTGATCTAAACGGGTAACTTTAAACCCCTTCAAAACTTCAATTTCACGCATCGCGAACATCGCCAATGCTCTTAAACTAACCTAATCCCATTACTAACCATCTCAATTCAATAATGAACCTCAAAATGGGACACACACCTTAATCCATGGATTCACACATCTTTTGACATTTTATGAGTATATAAATGAGTTTTCTAACCATTTTTTATACAACACACATCTAGAGTTGTGAAATTTGCTAATATTTTAATAATATAATTATGTATGTATGTTAGAACCATGCAAGCATAAGCATTTTTTTTAGTTACTAATGTATTAATACAATCTTTTCTTTTGTTTAACCAACCCAAGGTCAAACAAAGCAAGTTGTTGAAAATATTTAAACGTGTTGTTGAAAATAGATTAAATCGTTAAAAATATTTAGGTGACTAATTTTAACACATTTAATAATATACTTGACAAGTTATTGAACTCTTATTCCTAAGTATATTCCCGTACTCGAAAAGATTTACAAAAAGTTTATGTAACATTTGTAAATTAAATGATCTATGCCTATATGTAATGCAAGAACAACTTCGCAATCTTAATGCAAGAAATCTAGCATACGTTCTAGTTATGCATAATCCAAAAAACTAGCTACAAACAAATAGTGTACATGGCACATGTCCTTAGACATTCAATTAGCTTAATTACAAATAGCAACGATCATTTAATAATTTCTAGTAACAAACATAAGACATAAAGAAATGCACATAATCATATAGCATAACACGTAAAATGCTTGTCGTCGTTTTGTGTATTAGATACAGCAATGTATACATAGCTCGGTTTTATTTGAAAACAAATTAGTTTCCTCCCCCATTTCAAAAATTAACCAATTTTAATATTTTTGAAAGGTTAATTACACCATGTTTCAAAGATATACCGACTAGAAATGTCCGACTCGAAAGGAAAAGATAAAATACAAGTATTACGTTAAAACGAGACTCAACGTTTTGGACAATAAGTAGTATTTTGCCTTTTCTAACTAACTTAAGTTTGAAATAAATACTTGAAAGTATTTTTATATGAAAGTAGACTCAATTATCTTCGAAATGGCGGGTGGTACGACTTCTACGGACTTACGGTTGATTTTATATGAATTTTTAAAGTTTTCAAAAAACTGTCGAATCAGACAGGTGGTCCCCTTAAATATAAGGGGGCCGGCCAGTAATTAAAGAGACCGGCCATACACTTTAAGGGGGCCAGCCATCTGACACTCAAAATTTCTATTTTTTTGTACAAAATTATTTACTGACTTTGCAAAAAGGTGTACAACTTTCTGAACTTGATACCGAACATATAACACTTATTTTAAGCATCATTTTTACCTCGAGCTAGTATAATTAGTGTATTTAACAACAAAACTAATACAAGTTAAGCAACAAAACACTTTTCATATTTAATCCCCCTTCATGGGTAATTTGATACATGGATCGTACTCAATTTTTAAAACCATTTGTTTTGAAAATTAGAGCGACGTGGCTCTGATACCAATTGTGGAAATCGTAGAGGGGGTGAATACGTTTCCATTTAAAAACTTAAAATATTTCGTATCAAATTATCCATCAAGTTAGATGCAATATGATAAGTGTGAATAATGCATCTATATCCACTAGAACATGTCATAACAATATAAGCACAATCAACACACATATAGATCTAATGCAAATATAAATGTAAGGCGATAAGGTAAATAAAGATGTAAAGCGAAAAGTAAAAGAAAGTGCAAACCGGACGCGATGATTTATAGTGGTTCGGTCACGAAGCACCTCTTCGCCCTACTCCACTCCCCGAGTACCCAACTCGAGAGTTACTTCACTAGTCAACAAGCTCCCTTTAGGTGGAGAAAACCGAACACAACAAAGCTTACACCGATTTTCGACACTAAGCCAAATATCGAGTTCTAATCCTAGCTAGAACCAATCTATCACAACTAACCACACTACTTCACAACAATTCACAACTTCTCTTCACCACACAACTTCACTTCACTTCACGACTTCACTTCACTTCACGACTTCACTTCACTTCACTACTTCTTCACTACGATTCACAACTTCTTCACTACGATTCACAACTTTACTTCACCTAGACACTACTATGATCACACCAATCTAACACTACTTACTAAGATCACCCCGATCTAACTATACTTCATATGATTACCACGATCTTACAACTATACCCACCATGATCATCATGATCTAACTATTACACAAATTTAGAATACATGGACTCGATCTATATATTGTGAATGTAAGATATTATACGAATGCACTAACTAAACTATATAACTTCGTATCTTAATGATAACGAAAGTTCTTCTCTTGCACTTGGAGGAATAAGCTTGAATCACTTGAAAACAAATGCTTAAGATTAAATGATCAAAGGAATGAAAGGAAAGTATAAACTGATTTAGAATAGAAAGAAAGTGTATGCAAAAGGTGAAAAAATCAATGGGGAATAGTCCAGTATTTATAGGTCAGCTGAGCTGGATTTTTGTCTGGGCGGTCCCCTTAATTAGGGTGTCAGTCCCCTTAAAATTAAGGGGGCCGCCCAGGCCAGCCGCTTCTTTTTTTGTCTTTTCTGGGGGAGGTGTTTTCTGGAACATTTCTAGCCGTTTTTCACGTAGAAAATTTGAATTCAAAATATTTATTTTGAATAAAATATTTTTTTTAAATCTGAAAATATTTTGTAAAAGTTATAAAAATATTTATGACATTTTTATAAAAAATATGAGGTTGAATAAAAATTTCTTTGATCATAAAATGCATAAAGTATTTATTTATTCATATCTTAAGTGATTTACGTCGGGTGCAAACTTCGTTGAAGCAGACTTGAGACGTCGAGAGATATTGTCGTATGAATGCGTTGATGATTTGTAATCACGTGTAACTTAAGCACTTTACGTTATGTGTTATAAGTTACATATTTGTTATCACCAAAACATGAAGATAATGTATAGATTAAATATCGTAATATTTCTACCAACATATTCTTTTATGTTCTTTTTGGTATTTTTCATTTATTTATTTATTTTTTGTTTTTATAATTTTGTTTATATTATAAAACTGTGAAACGCAGAGTACGAAACAAAAAATATAAAGTTTAACAAATCAAAAGTATTAAACTGTTAAAAAATACGGAACATAAACTGACAAAACACTGTGTTATACTGTAAAAACGAGGATTAAAAACCAATGAAAGTATAAAACATATATTATTTTTTTGTGAGCCAAAAGTGTACCAATAAGAACACCCGATACAAAATCTAGAAAAAAAACACATCGTCAACATTATATATTAAATGAATAAAATATGTTAAAAAGGTAAAAAGAGTATTAACAAAACATGGGATCAAATGTCTCTTCAGACTCGGAGGAGGCAGAGAGTCGAACTATGGCTTTGAATCTTCGATAGACGATTTAAATTTTCTATCTTGATAATTTTTTATGTGTTTTCGCATGGGTCGACTCAGTATTTTCGAAAGAATGTTGCGCAATTGACATTTGGGTTAACTAAAGTTATATCATAGGAACGAAAATAGCAAAAAATCGGGCTCATACAAAAATTCGATAGTTTTTTTTTTAAATTCCACTTTGTGACTTAAAATCGAGTGTAGCTCGTGCCACGCCTGACAACAATATAAGTCCGTCCCTAGTTTTCTATTTGAATTTCTTAGTTCATCGTTCTAGTGCTATATTAGTTTTTTTTGTTAAAATATAACTCTAATCCTGGAAATAAAACTTCAGGGACTAATCTTGCCTTTTGTTTGTTCTTGTTTTGTAGTGTTCTTTGAGTTTGAGCTCCTGTTAGCAGGATGGTGATTCTTGGAGGGCTAGAAGTGTCAAGCTGCTAAAAGTGGATTGGGAGCAGCTATAAAAGCCACCATCGAGTCCCGAGTCCTCATTGTTAGACATTGAAAACCCCATAGGTGTAACTTTATTATTAACCACTATTTATAGATTACAAAGAGATAACCTTAACCCTAATGGACCCTAAGCTCACAGACCGACCTTGGGCCGACTAACTTAATCCATCTAATACTCCCCCACAGTCCGAGCGACGAGATCGCGAATGTGACATCTGTTAATTTTGAGGTCAGTAACCGAAAGCAAACGTATGATATTTGACTCTCTTAATTATTATTGGAGTCAATTTTATGTGGTCACATTACTCTTAGCATTTAACGCTTGTTTTTGTGCAACTCGTGTTACAAATCAATGTTTATTCCGAGCCATGATTCTATTTAATTGGAAATATTTTCGGATTTAAGGACACTATTTATCCCGAGCTTGAATTTACACTCTAAATTTTATAGAAATTATTTTATAATTTGTAGTCGGTTTTTATTAAAATCGTCAATTTTAATTATTCCCGAGTCTTGTGTTGGATATTTATCTGTTTTAGCATTCGAGAAAATCGAAAATTTCATATTTTAGCTTCGGAAGCTTATTTGTTTTTATTTTTGTATTTTTTGACTTTTTTCGTGTTTTAGCCGAAATCGCGTCAAAAATGGTATTTTTACAATTATAACATTTAAATAAAATTTTAAGCCCAAATTAGTGTAGTACAATGTTAATATATATATATATATATATATATATATATATACATACATATATGTACCAAACACCCTCCTTAATTGTTTTAGGCTCCAACAAAACTAAAAACCAAACATCCTCTTAGTACCTTTTTACTCCTATTAAATCCCAAAACAAACACTCCTATAATTTTTCTAACCACGGTAACTAATATTAATCTTTCCTTATAAATAGCCTTATACACTTTAATTCCTTTAAAAATCACACACACACACAAAAAATCGTCTGTTTCCCTCTCCATCTTTTCACTGTTCGACACCAACAACATCAAAACCACCAAAATCTTCAATCTTGATCTCTAAAATTCATCCCATTCAATCTCAAATCAATTATAAACTAAACTCCATCATTCTTTTCAATTAAAATCCATCATGCATAAGATTTCCTCAAGTTCTTGATTTTCTTGATTTTTGATTTTGAAGGGTTTCGATCTAATTGAGTGTAATTGGGGTTATAAGGAGTTGATATTAAGTGTGTAAACAAGATTTGGTGTAACAAAATCAAGTTTTGAGTCTTTGATTTGGGTGTTGTGGTGTTCGGCCAATAATCAAACTCAATGAGGGTTTGATTGTTTTGATTTCTCTTGTATTCCTAGTGATTGTAAGTATTTTTATTACTCTTTTTACATCGATTTAAATATATGTTCCATGCATAGTTTTTCGCACAAGTAATCTTAGTTATATACATAAAATGTCGAAAACTCATTTATATACATAACAACAAATAGTTTTTCGCACAAGTAAAATTTACGACAATCTTGGAATAAGAAATTAACTTATCATTATT
>BQNB010058770.1:770-29657 GCA_026074375.1 Tanacetum coccineum
TTTAGGAGACGCGACATCAAGTTATATTATTTATTTAGTAAAGTCTACATATCGGCTCATTTATATATTATTTATTGGAGTGTGAACGGGTTCACAAAATAATATAGTCGTGCGATTGTGCGGCGTAAAATAAAATATGATTTTTATCATTACGCGATCTCTAAAGTACCTAAAGTACCCCTTTTTGATCCGTAAAATAAAATGACGATTTATGCGCGTTATTGGCTAGCACAAAATGTTGTATGTCGCTTGAAGGATAACTTTTATCAGAAAGGTAACGGTACATTTGAAATCACTTGCGATACATACTTTGCATAAAGGAACAAAAGTTATTTTTTTTCCGAGGTGCTACATCCGCCCCATGTTATGCGATTTCGTCCCGAAATCAAGACGTTGTGGTAGATCGCGGATTTGTGAATAGGTGAGGGTATTTCTCCCTGAATTGGTCCTCGCGTTCCCAAGTGTACTCTGGGCCTCTACGTGCGTTCCAACGGACTTTAATGATTGGTATACGGCTTCGCTTGAGTTGCTTGACCTCGCGGTCCATAATCTCTACGGGTTCTTCAACGAAATTGAGTTTGTCGTCGAGTTGGATTTCCTCCAGAGGAATAACGAGGGTGTCATCGGACAAACATTTCTTTAAGTTGCAGACGTGGAACACATTGTGTACTCGACTAAGTTCTTGAGGTAATTCCAAACGGTAAGCTACTGGACCAATCCTTTCTATAATTCGAAAGGGTCCAATATAACGAGGGTTCAACTTTCCACGTTTCCCAAATCGCATTACGCCTTTCCAGGGCGCGACCTTGAGCATAACCTTATCTCCAACTTCAAACTCAAGGGGCCTACGCCTCTTGTCAGCATAGCTCTTTTGTCGATCACGTGCCGCTTGCATGCGATCCCTAATCTTGAAAATCTTTTCCGTAGTCTCGTGAATAATCTCTGGTCCGGTAAGTTGTGCTTCTCCAACTTCAGCCCAACAAACGGGCGAACGACACTTCCTACCGTAAAGTGCTTCGAACGGTGCAGCCTTAATGCTCGTGTGATAACTGTTATTGTACGAGAATTCTACCAAGGGCAGGTGTCTATCCCAACCATTCCCGAAGTCAATCACGCAAGCTCTTAGCATGTCCTCTAATGTTTGAATGGTTCTCTCACTCTGACCATCGGTCTGAGGATGATAGGCAGTACTCAGGTTCAACTGCGTACCTAATGCTTTATGCAAGGATTGCCAAACTCTCGAAGTGAAATGGCTATCACGATCGGAGATGATTGACACCGGTATACCATGTCTTGCTACTATCTCCTTCATGTACAGCCTTGTCAATTTTTCTGTCGAATCCGTCTCTCTCATTGGCAAAAAGTGCGCAGACTTAGTAAGACGATCAACAATGACCCAAATCGAATCGTATCCTGCTGCCGTTTTGGGTAGTTTGGTGATGAAATCCATTGTTATCTTCTCCCACTTCCATTCTGGTATATCGGGTTGGACCAATAAACCAGAGGGCCTCTGATGTTCAGCTTTGACCTTGGCACAAGTCAGGCATTTGCTGACATATGTGGCGATGTCAGCCTTCATGTTTGGCCACCAATATAACATCTTCAAGTCATGGTACATTTTGTCGGCTCCTGGATGAATAGAATACTTTGACTTATGCGATTCGTGCATAATCAAAGATCTCATGTCACCGTAACATGGTAACCAACTCCTATTATCCAAACATAATGTTCCATCAGCGCGGGCTTCTAATTTCTTTAGCATGCCTTCAATATCTTCTGCTTCAATGTTTTCAACCTTAACTGCTTCTTTCTGAGCCTCAAGGATTCGTGACGGAAGGTCCAAGCCAATGGTCATAACCAAAGCTCTTACTCGCAACGGTTCGATTCTTTCCTTTCGACTCAAGGCATCTGCTACTACATTTGCTTTTCCCGGGTGATAACGAATTTCGCAATCGTAATCACTTAGGAGCTCTATCCATCGGCGTTGCCTCATATTGAGGTCCTTTTGGTCTAGGATATGTTGTAGACTCTTGTGGTCGGTGAACACTACACACTTCGTGCCATACAAATAGTGTCTCCAGATCTTCAGGGCGAACACTACCGCTCCTAACTCCAGATCATGAGTGGTGTAGTTCTTCTCGTGGATCTTTAGTTGTCTGGAAGCGTATGCAATAACTTTCATTCTCTGCATCAGTACCGCACCTAATCCTTTTATGGATGCATCACAGTACACCACAAAATCATCACTGCCTTCCGGTAGTGCTAAAATAGGTGCAACACATAGTTTCTGCTTCAATAGCTAAAAAACTTCTGGTTCTTCTGCGGAAGCTCAGTCATGGGCTTAGCTATTTTGGGAATCCTTCGATGAATCTCCTATAGTAACCTGCAAGACCTAAGAACTAGCGAATCTCCGAAGGAGTGGTTGGAGATGCCCAATTCTTAACAGCTTCAATCTTAGCTGGGTCCACGTGAATACCACTGCTATCAATCACGTGACCAAGGAATTTTACCGTATTGATCCAAAATTCACATTTAGAAAATTTGGCATACAGTTCTTCCTTCTTCAGCAACTCTAGAATAGTTTTTAGGTGTCCCTCGTGTTCTTTCTCATTGCGGGAGTATATCAGAATATCGTCGATGAACACAATCATAAACTTATCCAAGTATGGCTTGCACACATGGTTCATGAGATCCATGAACACCGCAGGTGCGTTAGTCAAACCAAAAGGCATAACTCGGAACTCATAGTGTCCGTATCATGTTCTGAAAGCAGTCTTGGGGATATCTTCTTCTCTAACCCTTAACTGATGATAACCTGACCTTAAGTCAATTTTCGAGTAGATGCTGGACCCTTGCAACTGATCGAATAAGTCATCGATCCTTGGTAAGGGGTAACGATTTTTCACTGTAAGTTTGTTCAACTCACGATAATCGATACACATTCGGAAAGATCCATCTTTCTTTTTGACAAATAAGATTGGTGCTCCCCACGGAGAGGAACTTGGTCTTATAAAACCTTTGTCAGAAAGTTCTTTTAGTTGCTCGGCTAACTCCTTCATCTCTGCAGGTGCAAGACGATATGGTGCGCGGGCAACAGGTGCAGCTCCGGGTATTAACTCGATATGAAATTCTACTTGGCGTGTCGGGGGTAATCCTGGCAAATCTTCAGGAAATACTTCCGGAAAGTCTCTGACAACAGGCACATCTTCAATTCGCCTCTCTGGAATTTCAGTTTCCTCCTCCATCATCATTTGAATTAAAAACACTTGGCATCCTTGGTCGATGTACTTCTGCGTTCTGATGCTCGAGATGACTTCTAATCTCGATTCGTTTTTAACTCCGCTTCTTTCGCCTTGTATGATCAGCATATCATTTCTATACGGAACACGAATGTACTTCTCATAACACACAACTTCTGCGCGATGTTCGGCCATCCAATCCATTCCGACGATGACGTCAAAACTTCCTAATTCTATAGGGAGTAAGTCGATTTTGAACAGGTGATTTTGCAAGTTAAGAGTACACCCTCTTAAAATAGTACTTGTGGTTAGTGACTTGCCGTCGGCTAGCTCCACACTATAATTAGTATCTAGGGCTGTAGGAGGGATGTCTATATATTTACTGAAAGTATAAGACACAAAGCTTCTATCCGCACCAGTGTCAAATAGTACTGAAGCATAGACATTATTGATCAGGAACGTACCATTCACCACGTTGTTATCTTTCACCGCAGCTTCAGCACATAGGCTGTATACTCTGCCAGGTGCTCTGCGTCCTCCTTGAGTGCTGGTTGATGCTTGGTTACTTCCCTTAGGGTTCCCTTGATTCTGCCTCTGATTGTTCTGAGGGTTTTGCGGGTTGCCTCGAATTTGATTTCCACCGCCTTGATTCCCATTGTTCGGACACTTGTTCTTGTAATGTCCTTTTTCGCCACATCCGAAACAAGTGACATCACTTCCCTGTCCTCCTTGGCTTCCTGGTCCTCTTTGGTTTGCGGGACGAGGTGGAGCTCGGCAGTCTTTGGCCTTATGTCCTGCCTTTCCACAGTTGTAACAAGCAGGAGGGCATGCGTCAGTGTGGTGTCGTCCACACTTTCCGCAGTGAGGTAACTTGCCAGCATAAGAACCTTGTCCGGCTGTAAACACCCTTGCTGCCTCTGGGCGTTTGTTCGGGTTGAGGTTGCTAGTGTTGTTGGTGTTGTTGGGGTTGTGGTTGTAGTGGTTTCCGTTCCATTTCCGCTTGTCACCCGAGTTTTCTCCTAACTCTTGGACCACTTGGTACATCAAACCTTGAGCCATTCATGCAAGTCTACTGGTTTAGATGATGTTACATTACCCTTGATGCTCAAAGGTAGACCTTCGATGTAACGTTCCAACAACCGGTCGGCGTTGGGTACCATTTAAGGGCATAAGAGGATGAGTTCTTGGAAACGTTGATTGTAGGAAGTAAGGTTTGTGCCCTTTACTTTTAAATTCCACAGTTCATTTTTCATTTGTTTGACTTCATTGCGAGGGCAGTACTTTCGGATGAACATAGCCTTGAAATTACCCCAAGGTGTTGCATGAGCGGTATCGAGAGTAACAGAACGAACATACACGTTCCACCAAGTTAAAGCACCATCTAGCAGTGTGCTAGAAGCAAATTTGACTCGGTCACCTTCTGTAACAACCCCCAAAATCAGGTAGCAGCGGAATAGTAACATTGGGGTGCTACTTCAAGTACAACAAACAAGATATAGGAAACGACCAAGAATGGACGTTTTAAGATAATATTTCATTTATAGCAAAATATCAGAGTTAATACATTAGGTCCCATAAGTTTTTGATGTCATAAACATCAATACATAATTTAACAAAAATCTAAAAGACGACACAAGTTTTGTAAATTTAGTTAGCATTTGCATCGAATAAAAGAGAAAACACATAATCCATCATCCAGATATCCAAGCGAGCTCCCATCCTAAAATCACACCTTATTACTTGAGATAAAACATGTAAAAAAACGTCAACAATAAAGTTGAGTGAATTCATAGGTTAGAAGTAAAGTATGTACGGACCACAAGATTTAAGTATTGGTTGACTATGAAACATATTCAATAGTCTAAAACATGTATTATTGCACTAAGCTCATGACCTCGAAACCTTAACTGTTTTTGCCCTTTATAATATGCAGAATGTATGCCAAAACATTCTAAAGTACTCAACATGTTAAATGCACCATGGTCAACTTGTGACCAGAAATTCAAGGCGGGGATTGTCAGTCCCGATAGATCTATCCACAACATTCGCGTTTACAACACTAGTAATTAACGGTTCATGATGAAAGGGACTTAATTGGCATTGTGGTAACTTAAGCAATAATAATCAGGCAATAATCTGGAATAGCATACAATTTAAAAAGTACTTGCGTCTAATAAAAACATGCATGTAATCTCACCCCGGAATTCGTAAGACAATTAAGTAGTAAAAGGGGCTATGAACTCACCGTAAGTAGAAGTAGTCGGACAAGAATTCAAATAAAGAGAATAAGCACCAACCAATCAACCACGACCTAAATATAAGTAGCGCGTTATTAGAAGCTTTAAATATTCCATGTAAATGCATAATTGCATATAAAAAAATAATAGGTACATATATATTGCATATACATAACCATATGCTTAGAATCCCTACACTCGCCTTAAAACTCTTATAATAACATCCCAAGTGTTTTTCTTTAAGCTTACGAAATATTTACCCTTCCGTTTAATTTATGTTTAGAAAAAGTTTCCACTTTTAGAAAGTTACTAATTTTCGACCTTGCTATTTTTAGATGTGACAAATAGTTCTAACCCGAACTATGGAGTATAATATTCCTCGCCTAAACATTTTTAAGTTTATAAGACTCTTACCACATCATATAATCTTTTTATAAGAATTTTTACTAAATTTGACTTTTATTAAGTCAAAGCCTTTTCTAGGTTGACCTTCGGTCTTTAACCCAAAATTACACATTTTCAGACTTCGCAAACCTCGCGAGAAAGTAAAACGGCATTTTGAACAACTTTTTAGTTTTACCCGAGACCAAAAACTCGACAGAAAAGGACGAAAACGCCCCTATATCAGATCTTATGCAATTAGAAAAATAAGAAAACGCAGATTTTCTCTAAGCTTTCCGGCCTGTATTTACACATTTTAAAACTTAGCAAACCTCACGAAAAGGTAAAACGTCATTCTAAACAACTTTTTAGTTTTAACGAAAGGCCGGTTCGGACCGAAAAGGGCCCAAAACGGCTCACGAAAGTTGATATTACATAAATATCCTTCTTAATTTTTTAATTACATCAACGTCATTGCCAAAAAAAATTAATTACATCAATATCTTTCTTACACTTTTAAGAAGGATATATATGTCCAAAAATTAATTAAATCATAATTATATTGATTTTAGATTATGAAACTATTATTTATCTCTTATATTGATCATGATCATATTATTCATATATATTTTTTGGCCTCGAACGACAAAAAAACGTGTTGATATAATTACAAAAGTTTGGATAAAAATATGTTAAAAATATTTCTCATATATATTTATTTGTTCATATGCATATTTGGAATCGATTGATGAGAAAACATGTTGATTTTTTGATGTATATGAGAATTTAAAATTTTTGGAAGGATGTTGATGTAATTTCAAAAGCATGAGAAGGATATTGATGTAATTATAAAAGTTTGGGAAGGATATTGATGTAATTATAAAAGTTTATGAAGGATAATGACGTAATTAAAAAATTGAGAATGATATTGATGTAATATTGAACTTTTGTAAGGATATGAATGTAATTGCCCCTAAAATTTATTGTGCATAATTCGGTTTTATTGATTTCTAAACTTCCGGAGGCCATAAAAACTTCGTTTTTAGGAGTTACGGGACGTGCGACCTATCGACTCGAAGCTATTATTGTCCCCTAACATAATTTAAGTTCTAATTTCAGTTTTACAAAGTTTGACTCGGCCGAAACGGTGCTCTAATTTTCTGCATTAACATGGGTAGCTTTAAACCCCTTCAAACTTCAATTTTTCACACTTTTGCAATATCACAACATCATTATAAGCCTAATCTTCCTCCAATACTATAATCACAATTTATCAAAACATCAAGAACACCACTAATGCTCATATCTAGGGACTCTTAGCACATAATTGAACACATGCACATAATATTAAATATGATCAAAGAAAGTTAAAATTTACTTACAATTAGAATAGGATCAAGGAAATTTATCAACACAAAACCCTTATGGGTTCTATGTTCTAGCCGAAAATCAATAAGCCCAAACAAGCTAAACCTTAAAAACTTTATGAACCAAATCTCTTCAATATCACTTTAATCAAACCCTTGTACCCTTAATTTTAATTAAAACCCTAAGAATCAAAAGTTTAATAAAAATCAAAAAGTTTCAAAACTTGATGCATAGTTGTTTTTAATTGAAAAGAATGATGGGGGTTTAGTTTATAGATGATTTGGGATACATAGAAAGTATTTCTTGGATTTTTGGTGATGATGTTGATGGTTTGGCTTTTGGTTCGTTCGAACAGGAGAGGAGAGAAAGGGAAACCGAATTTTTTTTTTCACAGGTATTATGTGTTTTTAAGAAGTGGTCAAATCCTTATATACTTTGTCAAATGTCTAGTTAAATCTAAAAGGGGGTGTTTGTTTTAGGATTTTGTAGGAGAAGTAAGAAAAATAAAATGGGGTGTTTGGTTTGGGCTTATGTTTCATATATAAATTTTGTTAAAATCTATATTGCATTATTTTGTCTTGAAACACTTAGTTAAAAACGTTACAAAGTATAAAAAAATAATACTTATTTGACGCGGTTTCGGCAAAAACGCGAAGTAAAAACATAAAAATGGTAATAATAAAGTTTAATAAACTTAGAGGTGAATAATGGAAATATCAAACTACGATAGACACGTAGATAGAAGAAAGTCTAAAATACGACTTAACTTAGCTAGAAACACAAAACTGGTCGAATCGGGTAAAAGTAAAAGTAAATTTACTTAACGGCAATAAAAAAAATAGGAATAAAATATATTCAATTATTTACCTGAAAATACGAATTCTCACACTTATAAATGTCCTAATGGACCCTTGTTGGGCCTTAAGGCCCAATAAGCGATATTTAGTAGTTATGAGAATTTTGACGGAGTTTTGAAAGTGGAAATGTATTTACGAAGTGATATTGAATGATATTTTAGAGAAAATGTGTTGGTAAGTGTTAACGATGGAAATTTTGGAATTTTGTCGAAAAGTGTCGAATTTGTGAAAAATGTTGAAAATAAGGTTTGAAACCTTGTATAAACGTACGAGTCATGTCAAAATTTCGTAAAAAGTTTATACTTAAAAACATGATTTTTGATTTTTAAATAATAAAATAATATTTAATTATTTTATTTATTTAATAAATTCACTAAAGGATGAAAAATATAATTTTTCCCGAAACTTCTTTAAAGTGTTTATTATGGGTAAACATTTCCTTTTCAACCGTATAATGATTATTTTGAAGTGGCTATGGTTTACCGAATTAACTTGTCGAGATATATTTATAATTAATAATTATAAATATTTATTACTTATTTATTTACGCTAAATAGTATAAGTATGTATTATCGGAGAATGAGATTGATATGATTGTGGAGCTAAGTCGTCAACCATCACACCACTAAAAACTATTTTGGGTAATTGTACAACGTGTCTAAACTCTATGCATCAAACGTAAAGATTGTTTTAGAATTGGATGATTAAATTAGGACATTAACTAGACTAGGTCGTGTGCGGGCGTCGTTGCATTTGCTTGTGTGATTGAGATTGGGTAGCTAAAGACTTGCTTGAGGTGAGTTCTCGTAGCCCCACTTTTTACTGTTTTTCTGTTGGGGGGAAATGATACTCAAATGTGTTTTGAAATGTTTTGAATTGATCTGTGCGAAATGTGGTTTTGTTTTTGGGACAAGATATGTGCTTATGACTGCTATGTGAATATTATGCATGATTGTTTGGATCGGATGGGTACGCCTACCCAGTGTTATGAGATTATTGGATCGGATGGGTACGCCTACCCAGTATTTGTGTGATTATTAGAGCGGATGGGTACGCCTACCTAGGTTTGTGTGTCCCCTTTAGGTGCGTAAGTGACATATGGTTATTGATTAGCGGTGATGCTAAGATTGTTTGCATATATTCACTGTCATATAGCACTATTGTCCACTGTTGAAATATTGGCACAACTTTTGGGTTTAAGGTCAAACCTACGAGCTCACCAACATTATTGTTGACATTTTCGAGTATCATTTTTAGGTGAAGTGAAAGAAGAATAGTTTGGTGATTGATAGCAGACTTAGAGTATTCTATGTGGAATTTGTTGAAGTATTGCTTGCTTGTTGTTTGATTTTAGTTTCAGAGTTTGGAATAAGTTTGAAATTCATGGTCCTGTGTGGGCATTTTATAATTGTAAGAGTTGGATTTTAGTTGCGATTTGGGACATCACTTAAGTTTGTTCAAGGTTGATGGTCTTCATAGCACTTGGAGTTTATGCAATGTAGTTTTCTCTATTTTGTATCTTGTGTTATGATTGATCATTATGTTGCATTCCCGAGTTTCTGCCATTGTCGGGGTGTGACAGATTGGTAATCAGAGCCAAGGTTATAGAGAACTAGGTGGTTTGGCCTAGACTATAACCTAAGATCCGTCGTCTAGTTGCGTATAGGATCTATGTGCGCGGTGTTCCGCTTCTGTGTGCCTTTGTGTGTTCGCGGTTTGGTGCCTTAGTTATGTCAGTCATTGAAATGGGTGGGCTCAATATTGGATATGAATGGGAAAGGATGCGAATATAAGTACGGTGGCCAACGTAGTTATAAGCGTATCACAACTCACTCATACTTGATAATGTTGTTCACACAAATCGATGTTGACACCGTAGGGTGGAGTTACGTGTATATCTGGTTATATATAGTAAGATATTCTATATATTAGTGTGAGTCTTCCCACTTACCTAACGTTGCCCATGTTCTCCCTCGTGTGGATAATGCCACCAAGGGTGATGACCCGAAGTGCTGGCTGGCCTGCTGCCGAATCACTAAGAGGGTGAACGGGTTGGTAGAGGTAGAAGGGGTAGAAGACCTAGGGAAGGTAATGATAAGCGTGTTGAGGATTTGAATGGTCAAGGAAATGACCAGGGTTTGGGAGCTAATGGGGATGTAGAGGGTCAATGGGATGTAGAAGAGACAATGGGGTGTCACACGAACTCTCGACGATCATTGCCTAGCAATTGCAGAACCTCTTACCCGCCATGCTAGCTCTAGTTAGTAACCGAGTAAATGTTGGAAATCAGAATGGTAATGTGGTTAATGAGAACGTTCAGGAGAACATGGGGAATGTGTTAGGAAATGGCAACCAGGTAGGTTGTTCATATAAGGAGTTCTTAGCTTGTAACCCTAAGGAATATGATGGTAAGGGAGGTGCTGTAGTTGTTACTCATTGGATTGAGAAAATGGAGAACGTACAGAATATGAGTGGTTGTAGTAATAACCAAAAAGTGAAATACACTGCTGGTTCATTTGTGGGTAAGGCTTTAACGTGGTGGAACTCTCATATCCGCATGCTTAGCCGGGAAGTTGCTGTTAGTATGTCATGGAATGACTTTAAGTTTATGATGATACAAGAGTTTTGTCCTAGTCATGAGATGCAAAAGTTAGAATCTGAGTTGTGGAATCACGCCATGGTCGGGGCTGGCCATGCTGCGTATACTGATAGGTTTTATGAGTTGGCAAGGTTAGTTCCTCACTTGGTAACTCTTGAGAGTAGGATGATTGAAAGGTATGTGTATGGCCTTGCTCCACAAATTCGTGGGATGGTGGCAGCAACGGAGCCAAAGACTATGCAGAAGGCAGTGCAGATTTCTGGTGCACTGACCGATGAGGCTGTGAGAAATGGATCAATTAAGAAAGTTGAGAAAAGAGGAAATGTGGGGGAAACTAGCAAGGATAAGAATGGTAGGGATGACAATAAGAGGACTAGGACTGGGAATGTTTTTGCTACTACTGTAAACCCTGTAGGAAGAGAGAATATGGGTACTTGGTCCAAGTGTACCACCTGCAACTCCTACCATGCACCCGGAGGGCCTTGTCGCACATGCTTCAACTATAACCGCCCGAGTCATTTGGCAAAGGATTGTAGAGGTGTGCCGAGGAATGTGAATCATGTCAATGCTAGAAACCCAACTGTTAGAGCATGTTATGAGTGTGGTAGTACCGACCATGTCAGGTCAGCTTGCCCTAGATTGAATAGAGCACAAGAACCGGAAGGAAATCGTCCAAATCAAGTTGCTGCTAATAACGGGGGTCAGGGTCGTGGAAACCAAGGGAACCAGGCTAGGGGTAGGGCATTCATGTTAGGAGCAGAGGAAGCTCGCCAGGATCCGAACATTATGATGGGTACGTTTACTTTGAACAATCATTTTGCCACTACCTTATTTGACTCTGGTGCCGACTATAGTTTTGTTTCTACTACTTTTATACCTCTGTTAGGATAAGAGCCCAGTGACTTAGGTTTCATATATGAGATTAAGATAGCTAGCGGGCAGCTAGTAGAGATTGATAAGGTTATTAAGGTTGTAAACTAGAAATCGAGGGTCATGTCTTTGACATCGATTTGATACCTTTTGGGCATGGAAGTTTTGATATGATTATAGGTATGGACTGGTTGTCTAATTATAAGGCTAAAATAATTTTCCATGAGAAGGTAGTGAGGATACCACTACCGGATGGCAAGGTGCTTAGAGTAGTAGGAGAGAGACCGGAAGAGAAAGCGAGATTGTTGATGAGTGCTAAGGCTAGTGATAAGAAACAAGAAGAGATTGTTGTGGTTAGAGATTTTCCTAAGGTATTCCCGGATGATCTATCTGGATTACCGCCTATTCGGGAAATTGAGTTTTGGATTGAGTTAATCCCTAGAGCAACGCCGGTAGCAAAGTCTCCCTATCGTTTGGCACCTTCTGAAATGGAGGAGTTGTTTGGACAACTCAAGGAACTCCAAGACAAAGGTTTCATTCGACCAAGTTCGTCGCCTTGGGGAGCGCCGGTATTGTTTGTTAAGAAAAAGGATGGTTCTTTTAGGATGTGCATTGATTATAGAGAATTGAACAAGTTAACTGTTAAGAATCGTTATCCACTTCCTAGAATTGATGATCTATTTGATCAACTGCAAGGGTCGCAGTTTTTCTCGAAGATAGATCTTAGGTCTGGATACCATCAGCTGAGAGTGCATGAGGATGACATACCAAAGACTGCGTTTAGAACTCGTTATGGACATTTCGAGTTCACTGTAATGCCCTTTGGTCTGACTAATGCACCAGCAATATTTATGGATTTGATGAATAGAGTTTGTAGGCCGTATCTTGATAAGTTTGTGATAGTGTTTATAGACGATATCTTAATCTACTCTAAGACTCAAGAGGAGCATGTAGAACATTTAAGGTTAGTCTTGGAACTGCTCAAAAAGGAGAAACTGTATGCTAAGTTTTCTAAGTGTGAATTCTGGCTAAGAGAAGTGCAGTTTCTTAGGCATGTGATAAATGGTAATGGAATTCATGTGGACCCTAGTAAGATTGAAGTTGTTAAGAATTGGAAAGCCCCTAGAACTCCGACTGAGGTTCGTTCATTCTTAGGATTGGCTAGGTATTACCGTAGGTTCATTGAGAACTTTTCTAAGATAGCTAAGTCTCTTACTATCTTGACTTAGAAAAGTAAGACTTTTGATTGGGGTGAGGAACAGGAATTGGCATTTCAGACCTTGAAGGATAAGTTGTGTAATGCGCCTGTTTTAGCTCTCCTCGATGGACCAGAAGATTTTGTGGTATATTGTGATGCGTCCGGGATAGGACTAGGTTGTGTGTTAATGCAAAGAGGTAAGGTGATAGCCTATGCGTCTAGGCAGTTGAAAATTCATGAGGAGAATTATACTACCCATGATTTAGAGTTGGGTGCGGTCGTGTTTACACTTAAGATCTGGAGACATTATTTGTATGGGACAAAGAGTGTCATCTATACGGATTATAACACCCCGTGTTTTCAGGTCATGTTACGGTTCAATTATTCCATTTATTTCCTTATTTATAGAGTTTTACGCGCTTACTTTTTATTTAAATCGTCTAGCTAAATTTTAATAAGTAAGTTTAACCAAGAATATTAATAACTGGATTAGTACTATGTTTCACTAAGATATCTAGTTATCAGTTTCTCTACAACTTAGTTAACCAAAAACGAATACGTTCCATTCTTTTCTTTTTATCACTTAGTGTATAATCTATAAGTAAATTTAGGACAAGACTTATTTCTTCTTTGTTTTCAAATAAGGCAAGCAACAAAACTCTTAAGCAATAAATCTCATACATGGAACAAATGAGCTTCCCTACAATATAGCAAAGAGTCACGTACACTTTTGTTTCCAAATCCTAAAAACCAGTATTATTCGACTAGATAAGATGCACAAATATCTCATCCTAATATAATCCTATTACCCAATGTATAAAGCCCATTATCCCTTTCTCAAAAACCCACAAAACCCACGTGAATACTAGGCTGCTCTTCCATTTTTTTATTTTTCTTCCTACAAACACAGCAAACCTACATCTCTTATTATTAAACACTCAAGAAATCAGACTCTAAAAATCCTAAATTCATCACTTGTGAGTTCTCTTTTTGGTCGAAGTTCAAGAAAGCTAGAGGTGTTTTATGGGTTGTTTCAAGTGCATGAGTGGAGGACAAAGCGTTGTGGGACGTTTGGTTTAACAGTTGTGGTCATGAGTTGGTTTTGTAGCAAAATTAATGTTTCGTTGGGTCAAGTTCTATACGCATTCTTCTTTACGTTTTCTGTGAGTTCGCACCCCTTTTTCTTTTATTTAATTACATGCATTCGTCCTTGGTAGTGCTTGAGAAAACTTATGTATAAAAATCATCATAAAATCATCACTTGAAGGGTTACGTTTTCTTTCTACTATTCGAGTAGAACATGAACAACACTTTGGTTTGACTTGATCACCTAGGTTAAATGAGTGAATCATGCTGCTAACGTATCCTAGAATAAGCCCTAGTTATGCCAAATGTTATGTCGTATGCATAATAGTCGAATTGTGTAATCACATGTTCACAGCTCACTTTCTTATTATTAACTCGTGACAATGGGTAAATTTGGGAAAAGGGGTCCAGGATTTAGTGTCTAGTCGTAGTGGGCCTACAGAAGTATGTTTTGCAATTTGAATCGCGGAAAATGATTAGGAATCAAATAAGTTACGACAATTTAAAACTCTATGAAAAATTTGCACAACTTATGCATTTCGTTAAAACAGCCAAACTGACCACTTTTTGACAACTAGTTCACGCGAATGATTAGTATTAGGTCAGAACCAAAAGCTTCCAATTAAAGCCTGATGTATAAGGTTTGTTATGGGCCAAGTGTCACGGATTTTAGTTGAGTAAAGAACTCGCAAACAGGAACCAAAGTTGGCCAAAATGTTGTGTGCCTGGACATTTCCACGAGCACCTGGTGTGCAAGTGGTCACGTCTACCCAACGAGCACACTTACCTTTGGCCTCATTTTTTGACCCCGTTAACGACCCCGACACACGAAACTTATAAAAGATAAATTAAAATAGACCAGGCCTAGTTTACTAAGGTATTTTTATCTCGTACTAAGGTTGAGTCTCGAAGGCACAAACTGAGGCTAAAACACTGACCACGCAAATCAACACATGCTGAAATAAAAACTCAAATATTTCTAATTCTGAAAACTGCCATACCTTGTGACACGTATACCTCTAGCCCCGTTTTTAACCCGTTAAACGACCTCGTAGGGTAAAACTTAAAAGACGAAAATTATAGATGCCCTGGCCGAGATGTCAAATGTATTTTTAGTTTTCATTACCGTTAAATAACGAATCCATAATTTCATTGTAAAACTCCAAGTTGTCAAATAGTAAAACTTAGTTAAAATTTCATTTATCTAACTAGTTAAACGTCACTATTTAGTCTAATTATTTAGCACACTTAGAGACCAAATCAAGGGATGATCTAAACTAACATTTTAGAGTATATGTGACCTAGTTTCTTAAAAATCCGAAGTCGTAAATTGCGTACTTATATTTTGACCACGTTGACCAAATAAAGTTAACCATTTTAACATGAGAATTCGTTTTCAAACATCATTATTTTAAATGGAGCTCAAGCACACACTAGGGACGAGATTACAAGTATTTAGTTTTATATTTTTCGTTTAGTAAGTATGTGTTGGGAATTAAAGAGCTTCTACAAAATAATGCTGCTGAAGAACTTAGTACTGCTAGTTGTAATAGTTAGTACCGCTAGTAATAGTTAGTACTGACAGTACAAAATGTTAAGTACTGCTCAGATAGTTAGTACCGTTAGTATAAAATAGTTAGTATCGTTTAAGAGATATGCATGAGATATTATAGGAAAAGATATGCATTATCTTCTAACGCGTTTTGTAAGCCTATTAGGGTTTTGCTTTGGTGTATAAAAGGAACCCTGACGACATAGTTAGACATAATATAGATACAACAATAGAAGCAGATTAATATTTATAGATTAGCTGTTAGGCAAATCATATAGTTGTTTTGTGATTTATTCAATATAGTGAAAGTTCTGTGTTCATTATTTGATTGTTTCTTCTGAGTATATAAAGATTAATTATGCATAGTCTTTATATATACACCACACGGTTTCTAATCTAGTTGTTTAGATTTATCTAAACTGAACAAAAGATCCATTAAAGTGGAACTATCAAGTAGTATCAGAGCGGGTGTTCTGAAACCTTGATTTAGAAGAAACAAACTAGATCCATCTCTTTGTAAATTCCCTGGATCAAAAATCATGGATCTAGAAAGTACCCAAAACAATTCTCTTGCAAATATTTTGGAAGTTTATGGACTCACGACCCAATAAGTCTATTTGAGCTGCGGCTTAATGGGAGGGCTTATTGTATGGTGCCTGGATTTTTTACATATAAGTATATACTTATATATGTAAATGGACCTTAGTTTTGGACTTAAATAGTATTTTGGACTTATATATGTCCTAATGGACCCTTGTCGATATGTAGTAGTTATGAGAATTTTGATTGACTTTTGAAAGTGGAAATGTATTTAAGAAGTGATATTGAACGATTATTTTGGAAAAACGTTGTGGTAAGCGGTTAGATTGAGATTTTAGATTAATTGTCGGAAAACTGTCAAATTTATGAAAAAATGTTGAAAATAAGGTTTGAACCCTTGGAAAAAGTTGTATAAACATCGGAGTCATGTCACATAATTTCCTAAAAAGTTTATACTTAAAAAATTTCTTAAATCATGATTTTTGTTTTTAAATAATAATATAATATTTAATTATTTTATTTTATTTATTTAATAAATTCACTAAAAGACGCGAAAATATAATTTTTCTTCAAATACTTCTCTAAAGTGTTTATTATGAATAAACGTTTCATTTTCAACCGTATAATAATTATTTTGAAGTGACTAAGGTGTACCGAATGAACTTGTCGAGATATATTTATAATTATTAATTATAAACATTTATTATATAAATTATCTATTTACGCTAAATAGTATAGGTATGTATTATCGAGGGATGAGATTGATATGATTGTGGAGTTAAGTCGTCAACCATCACACCACTAAATTGTTTTGGGTAATTGTACAACGCGTCTAAACTCTATGCATCAAACGTGAAGATTGTTTTGAAATTAGATGATTAAATTGGGACATTAACTGGACTAGGTCGTGTGCGGGCGTCGTTGCATTTGCTTGTGTGATTGGGATTTTTTGGTTGCTAAAGCA
The DNA here is from genome assembly GCA_026074375.1 of Tanacetum coccineum. Lineage (NCBI taxonomy): Eukaryota > Viridiplantae > Streptophyta > Magnoliopsida > Asterales > Asteraceae > Tanacetum > Tanacetum coccineum. The sequence continues at coordinate 17,662 of BQNB010058770.1, forward strand.
CTTGCTTAGGTGAAGTTCTCGTTGTCCCCACTATTTACTGGTTTTTCCGTTAGAGGAAAAATGATACTCAAATATGTTTTAAAATGTTTTGAATTGATCTGTGCGAAATGTGGTTTTGTTTTTTGGACAAGTTACGTGCTTATGACTGCTATGTGAATATTATGTGATATATGATTGTTTGGAGCGGATGGGTACGCCTACCCAGTATTTGTGTGATTATTGGAGCGGATGGGTACGCCTATCCAGGTTTGTGTGTGGGGGTTTCCTGCCCTATATTTTAGTTTTCCTCAGCTGGTGGGCCTTTAGGTGCGTAAGTGACATATGGTTATGAATTAGCGTTGATTGCATATGGTTGTTTGCATATATTCACTGTCATATAGCACTATTGTCCACTGTTGAAATATTGACACAGCTTGTGGGTTTAAGTTCAAACCTACGAGCTCACCAACACTATTGTCTGTGTGGAATTTCGTTTGAAGTCTTGCTTGTTGTTTGATTTTAGTTTCGGATGTTTTGGAATAAGTTTGGATTATGGTCCCTTGTGTGGGCATTTGAATATTTGTAAGAGACTGTGGATTTTAGTTGCGATTTGGGACATCACTTGAGTTTGTTGAAGGTTGATGGTCTTCATAGCACTTGGAGTTTATGCAATGTAGTTTTCTCTATTTTGTATCTTGTGTTATGATTGATCATTATGTTGCATCCCGAGTTTCCGCCATTGTCGGGGTGTGAAACTTTTCCCGCAATTAGGAGTGTCATGTGTGTTTTAATTCTTCATAGTTTGTTTTATTATGTTTGAATTATCTTGTAATCATGCTTTGTATTGTCTTTAACCTCGTCTTAATTTCAATTCAAAAGGTATTTTGCTAAACAATAAGTGTAGGGGGAATATATCCGGTTTTGAGCCAATTCAAACTGTTAAAATAAATTGTTAAGATAATTCGCCGTCAGTTCGAAGTCATATGATTGAATTGTTGAATCTCAGAATCTTGATTGAGCCATTTGTACAGGAATTAACTAATGGAATCAAGTGCATGAAATTTTTCATCAAAAACAAAAATTCCGTTTTCACAGACTGTGGAGACAGCGTCACGATTTAAACGTGACGCCATCACCACCGTTACCATTGCTGTGGCGGGGTCACACAAACCCCTGACAGGTCCGTCTCAAAATGCCCAGGTCAAGGAAAACTAAAAATTTTTAATTATTTTTGAAATAAAACTTACAAAACATTTAATATATGTTATTCTTCTGTTATAAACCTGCAAATACTAATGATTTACAATTACTCTCATCTATCTATAGAGTCGAACCATAAATTCACAATTGTAATAAATTGTAAATCGCACATTTTATGCTTGGATTAGTTGTCTTTGTCTTTGATACAGGTTATATTTTATGAGAAGAGAATTGGGAAGTTCTTAGGAAGTTTCATTTGGAATGATTCTGTGAGAGGTCGATGTAAACAGTTATCGCCATGTTTCTTCTCTATTATTGAGTAGTCCAGGGGGCAGTCCTAGTTTCTTTTCTTGTTTTCTTTTCCCTTTTATTCGTTTCAACGGGTATTTTAGAACATTGGGTGGCAATGTTCAACTTAAGTGTAGGGGGAAAATAAGCCTTAGAAATTATTTCATTTGCCATTTGCTTTGTCTTTAAAATGATGTGTAATATATCGAAACATAGCATAAGAGGTGATTTTTACCTAAATTTAATTTTTTTTATGACACATACCGACGAAAACCGAGTATTAATATCATCTCATAGATAGGAATTTTATGTTACTGCACAAAAAACCTCAAATTCCACCACACTAATGTGAGAGGTTCGCCTTAGATATTTACCTTTAGCTTGTTTGTGTTTTAAGGGGTGTAGATATCATGTGTGTTTATTCCGTCGTTACGGATGTGTATGCGTGGTTTTTTCGCCTTTTCTGGAACATTGGTATCGGTTACTTTAGGATTATGAGAGTGTACCGATAGCATATGAAATTCTAGAACTTATTTTTGTAATGCATCCCGAGACCGCATAGTAAGTATTAGGATTTGCTTGATAAGAGGCATTAGGATTGAACCCTTGTTTTAAACTGTAATTATTTATGATGGTCACACCGATATCATATAAACTATCCCACACCCTTGCATGCACTCACCGGTAGAAATGGCAGGATACCCTTAGTACAACCCTCCGAGCCTATCCTTTTTCATGGTTCTCGTAATTTTCTGGTTAAGCCGGACTATTAATAAAGAGCATTGTCACCTTTAAACCAATCGTTACACCCAAAAAGCCTTAGCCTACCTTATATGTACTCATTTTTAGTCAATATTGGTTTAACCCATGTTAATTATTTGACGTACACAGTTGGCTAAGTTCCTTATCCTTCGTACAATACAGTTTTGGGCGTTTGGGGATTCATGGTTAGTATTTATTTCACGAAGAATGGGGAGAAAGTTTAAGTCAATAACCCCCATATGTTTGTTAAATGATCTCCATGTTATTTTGATCCCCTCAAATCGGGTCATTAGTTAGATTGAAAATATCGAGCATGTAAAAGCTCAAGTGTAGGGGTGCGTATTATAAACCCCATGTGATGTATTATATTTAATAAAAAAAGAGATAAAGAAGAGATTGATGTAGGTTGTGTTAGAGTTTGTATATCTTCGTCTGAGTCTTGGCTTAGCAAACCAAACCGAGTTGTATTCGTATTATAAATAATTAGCTAACCCTTCCACTCTAAATTCACCCAAATGTATCCCGTCTGTTTTTGTTTCCATTATATGTTATCTTACACCTACACCCTCACAACCCTTTATAAAAGACCTCTTAAATAGTAATGAATAATACTTACACCTAGCGGTGACGGGTTTGATCCTTTTACCAAGCATTTGGTAATAAAGATTGGTTTCTTCTGAGTCCACTTTTAGCGCCAGGCTTTTTTCCTTGGGGAACCTCTTCAGCTTGTGAAGAGGGTTTTAGAGCTTTGGAGTCCACAGGCACATCTAAATTGCAGATGGCCTTCATGTGAGTAGTGAAGGGAGGTTCTTCAGGTTGGTTTAGCTTCAGTGTCCAGTTGTGAACACTGAAGACCTGAGTGGGGTTTATGGTGAGCTCCTCATTATCATATTTAGGCGTCATATGTTCAAGTAGAAGAGATATGATGAGGTGTCATTTTATACACTTTTTAAGGGTCGTTTAACCCCATAAATCGTGCATTTATGCCCAAAATAGGTACTTAATCATTCCTTTTCAGGTATTTCTCATTTGGAGGGCATTTGGAAGAATTACACGTAACTTGGGCTCATTTGGAGAAGAAATGGACAAGACTACAGACCTACACCAACATTGATCAAGAATTTCTCTACAGTGGTTGGAGACGACGTCACAGATACAACATGACGTCGTCACCACGAAGATCAAGACGGCGTTACAAGATTCTACGACGGCGTCAGAGCATACGACCCATCCTATTATCTAGAATATTCTCTTTCATGATGGCGTCACGCTTAAAACGCGACGCAGTCACAACATTTTTCCTATATATACAAACTCGAATTTAGGGTTTTGAGGGTGTAACTTTAGAATAAAAAGAGGGTACGAACCCTAGTTCATTTAGCAACTGTTAGGGACGAATTTAGGGCCTAAAAACCCTATTGTAACTCTTCCAATTCATATGTTATTAATGCAATTAAGGTTACTTAATATCATTCAATATGTCTATGTGTTGTTTGATTTATTGTTCTTGCTTTATTCTTAACATGCTCGGCTAAACCTATCATTGTGTTTATTTATGATTGTATGAAACCTAGAATGTAGATCTTAGTGATGTTGCCTCTTGTGATGGATGTGCATGTTAGGTCTTAGAAAACCAGCTTTTGTCTGTATCGCTGTTGATATGTCTAGGGAAACGTGATTGTGTAGAAAGGATACCATCGGGTAACAGTGCTTCCATACTACTTTGCCCGCCTAAAAATGGTTGATCCACTTTTAATGTATTTTACATGCACTTAGTAAACTCCTAGGGGCCGTGTAATAGTCTTCATACTACCTTGCATGTGCGTTGCTCTAGCGGCATACTAAGTAGACGGCGGGTTCGTGTAATTCGTTCATGCTTTAGGAAATAGTTACACAGATCATCACAAGTGTGACAAGGCAACAACATTAGGAGAAGCAATCTAGGGAGTAATACATGATTAAATAGACACAATCTTTTATCTTATTGTTATCACCGTTAGTTTAGATTATTATTTAGTTTAAATAGCTAAAACCAAACCACTCTCTCCAATATATGATTTTACCTGCTTTCATAAAATACAAAAATACAAAAAGAATCTTCCTTCAACCCTTAGAATTCTGTTAGACCGTGATCAAGCCTTCCTAACCTATTCCTCGAGTAAACGATAAACAACCCCGAGTCTTGCCCATACTACACTACAACGATTAGGTGCACTGCCTAGGGAGTTGTAAAACTTCTCGTGTAGAAGTCCTACGATGACCGCACATCACATAGAATCTTTGTCCATTCAGACCCTAGTGATATGTTCCCCAGACAGCATGTTTGTTGTATGCTACTTTCACTGGACTCCATAATGTTGGAACCATGTCTTCTATGCCTTCAATATTGTCGTACTTAGCAGCCTTGGTTCTTGTTGTAGAAGTCGCGTATTTGCTACTTGAACTTCCACCTTTCAGATACTCGAGATCGTTGTTGATGAAGTAGTCAGCAGGAACTACTTGACGTCCTCGATCTTCAATCAACGGTAGTGGCTTGCTAAGATCAAACGGATATTCACGCCCTTCTGGATTGTGCCAATCAAGTCGATCATTGACAGCTTTGTAACATTCTTCGAAATGATATTCAAGTTCGGCGAAGCTTTTGCATGAGCCTTTGAGCAGGTTGAAAGCAGGCCCTACTAAAATCTCTTGAGTCAGATTGTCAATCTTAAGACGGTTCATGACATAAGCTGAGAAGTCAATAGGAGTGCCCATAAGCTCGTCGAACGTGCGAGGAGGTTGTCTTGCTTTGGCAATGGTGCTGATCCATTTCTGAGGCGGTCTAAAGTCAACAGATTTTGATTTATTCCAAGCACGATCAGGAGTTGGAGGCTTGTCAGGTTTCTGGAACCAATCATGCTTAGGAGCAGCCTCATTATCGGGTTGATCATCTATATGACCAGACTCATTCCCTTGATCCTGTTGCATCTCTGTGTCTGCAGCTTCAAATTCTGGTTCCTCTGCTTGTGTAGACTTACCCAAAGATTTAGGCTGAGATTGGGTGCCTTTGGAAGAGCTAGATGACTTTGATTCCTTTGACTTTGAGCCTTTTGATGGTTCAACATCCTTGCTTGACTTTCTTCTTTTCGTCCCTCGGTCTGATCCAGCGGAGGGGTCTTCATCCTTGTCTTGATCATCTCGTCCTCTTTTCAATGTAACAACATCACCATATGAGGTAATGATGTCCTTGTCCGAGTTGTACGCTTCGACCAATGCATTGTAGAGATTCTTTTGAATGTCTGATCTGTTTATCGATTTATTAGTCTCCATTTTGTCAATGAGAATCTTCTTCAATTCGAATTCTGACAATGAAGCTGCTACTGCGTAAGACGTCTGAGGTTGATTGGTTGATCTAACCAACACTTCAGCTCCCAGAGATTCTGTTACGTACTTCTCAATCTGTGGCATGATCTTGGAGACTTGAGCTTTCACCTGCTCCTTGATTATTGCCTTCATGGTTGAGTCTACTTGATTAAAGAATTCTTGATTCTCAGCTTCAGCTTCTTCTTTGAGCTTGTTTGATTGTAGCCGAACAGCCACATCCACTGCTTCTTTCATCTTGGAAGCAAGGTACTGATCAACAATGCCCGGAATTGAGGAGACAGCTTCAACAAATTGACTTGTTTGGTTGAACTCAGACATTTTAGTTTCCAAGGCGGACACCCTTTGATCAAACTGGAATAAGGACGCAAAGTTAGGAATTTCTGGCAAAGTCATTGTTGGATTAGTTGTTGTTGTTGTGGAATCTGGTGTTTGTTGTTGAGGAATTATTGTAAGATGTGAAGAAGGATTGACGGGAGGAGGTGGAGGAGGAACGGTTGAGGTGTTCATCAGGGAAGCAATCTCATTGACATCTGGACCGGTGTTATCAAGGTTTAGTAGCTTGCTTGTAAAATCGGATGAGACAGAAGAACTTTGCATGGTACCTTCAGTCTTATCATGGACAGTCGTAAGCGTCACGTGACCATCATCTTCTTCTTGCACAAACCCTGACTCGTGAGAAGCATTTTGTTGATCTTCTCCACCTTGTTCAGCATTAGTCATGTCGGTATCTCTGAGTCCCTGAGTGATGTTCAAATCTCCATACAACTCCTTTGCGACATCATCGTCTTCTTCTTCATACATCTTTTCTTCATCGTCAGATTTGTCCTTCTCTGGAGTATGCACGTACTCCTCATCTTGTTCTTCTTCTTCATAGTCTTTCAGAGTGAAAGAAGGATTCTCATCATCATCTGAATCAGTCCATTCACTATCTTGTGCATCATTACCACCATCATCATCATTACCACTGTCATCATCATTACCACCATCATCATCTTCGTCATTGAAATCATCATTTTCATCTTCACTGTTACCCCAAGAATCATCATCACTGTCAGAAGAGTCTTCTTTAGACACATCGGGAACCCCTGGTTTCACACCAGTTCCTTCACTTGTGTCTTTAGTCTTGCCGGTTTGCTCATCAGGAACCTCTGATTCAAAATCAGCTCCCTCACTTGAGCCGCTAGCCTGAAGCTTGTGAGTTTCTCGCTTGCTTTTCCTTAGAGTTTTCTTCAGTTGAGCATCTTCAAGTAGTGCAGCATTGAAAAGTAACTCAATTACCTTGCCTCTATCAGTTTTAGCTGGTGCTTTCTTCTTCGATACTGACTTACCAGGAGTATCTCTAATGATAACACCGGTTGTTGGGGGCAGTAGTGGCCTTTTTAGAAAGTCTCTTAACTCGCTTACCCTTCTGAGTAGGTTTTTTAGGAGAAGCTGAGACAGTATTGAGTTTAGGAGAAGCATGCTTCTTGAACTTCCTTGCCTTGTTAGGAGGAACTTTCCTAATAGCATAGTCAAGATATGTCTTGTAAGCTGTAGATAGCTCGATGTCGTCATTTATCATTCCATCAGGAATCAGTGCTCCATACTTATGACAATCTTCTGTTTTAGAAACAAACTTCAGGGCACCTAACAGACTATCATCACGAGCAGTGTGAAGATTTATTCTGTTCTTCATAGAGATGGTATTGCCTTTGGAGATGAAATGAGCAATGATGACTTTGGTGAATCTTGGGTAGGGCATGTGCTCTTTTCTTGCTGAACTAATTTCTCTGTTGTCAGCTTGATACATAAAGTCTTCCCAGGGGAGAGCAACATAATCAACATTCTTCAGATTGTACATGGCCTACAAGATTTGAGCTCGTGATTCCCTGAGCCTATCAAGTCCTTGATGTGCGGTCGTCATAGGACTTCTACACGAGAAGTTTTACAACACCCTAGGCAGTGCACCTAATCGTTGTAGTGTAGTATGGGTAAGACTCGGGGTTGTTTATCGTTCACTCGAGAAATAGGTTAGGAAAGCTTGATCACGGTCTAACAGAATTCTAAGGGTTGAAGGAAGATTCTTTTTGTATTTTTGTATTTTATGAAAGCATGTAAAATCATATATTGGAGAGAGTGGTTTGGTTTTAGCTATTTAAACTAAATAATAATCTAAACTAACGGTGATAACAATAAGATAAAAGATTGTGTCTATTTAATCATGTATTACTCCCTAGATTGCTTCTTCGAATGTTGTTGCCTTGTCACACTTGTGATGATCTGTGTAGCTATTTCCTAAAGCATGAACGAATTACACGAACCCGTCATCTAATTAGTATGCCGCTATAGCAACGCACAGGCAAGGTAGTATGAAGAATATTATACGGTCCCTAGGAGTTAACTAAGTGCATGTAAAATACACTAAAAGTGGATCAACCATATTAGAGGGCAAGGTAGTATGAAGACTGTTACCTGATGGTATCCTTTCTACACAATCACGTTTCCCTAGACATATCAATAGGGATACAGACAAAAGCTGGTTTTCTAAGACCTAACATGCACATCTATCATAAGAGGCAACATCACTAAGATCTACATTCTAGGTTTCATATAATCATAAATAAACACAATGATAAGTTTAGCCGAGCATGTTAAGAATAAAGCAAGAACAATAAATCAAACAACACATAGACATATTAAATGATTAAGTAAACCTTACTTGATTAAAACATGAATTGGAAGAGTTATGTCGGTTACCCTTGATCACTTCACTTCATTATCATGTTGCTCGAATTCAAGTAGAAAAGAGAAGGAAATTAGAAGAAGTTTAGAGAGAGAAACAAGAGAGAGAAAATGGTTGAATTACTTGCAAATGAAAATGCTTACAAATGAACCAACACCATTTTCCTTGATGGAAAATGGTATATATACCCTACACAACTGCATGGGGCGTGTGGGCTTTTACTTGGGTTGGGCTCGGGATTGACTTGGGCTTTAGCCCGATACACATACAATATTAGCTTACATTTACGAGCGTCGATTAACCCTTCTATAATGCAGAAACACCCGTCTAAAATAGCCTATTACAAAAACGTATATTAATTTAGTGACCGAGACCAAATAAATTATGAATGAACTTCCAATTGTTCAACTTAAATTTTGAGGCTAACTATCGCTCCCCGAAGTTAGATTCATTGTGACACTTTCTTAGTGAGATCAAAGATAAGCTGTTGTCGTGAGCCTTCTTGAGACTTTGTCTCTGTCCTACGTTGTAGGCCCCCCTTTGTTCCTTACATAGCTTGTGATCATTGATCTTTAGGAGGCCTTTTCATTGTCTTTTGACTTTACTTTTTCGAGTCCGAGATCTATAAAAATCTTTATACCTTCTGTCTTTGATCGTCTTTTTTGCCAACATAACCTTGGTATCTTTGGTCTTGACCAACATGTGCTCATACTTTTGCATCATCTTGAAAGCTTGCTAACAATCTCCTTTGATAGACTTGATATCTTTTGAAGGAAGATAGCCGATTGTATATTAGAGTTGTGCGGAATCTTTGTCTTTAATTCTTGAGCTCTCATAATTCTCTGAATCTTTGATCTTTATAGTAATGTCCCTTTGTAAGTTTGAGCATGAGCATGTGGTAATGAAATACGACTTCCAGCTGGAGATGAGGACATCTCCCATCTCCACCACTTAGTATCCTGAATAAAATAAGCTATGATCACAATAAAGCGGGTGAACGAATATGGCTTATCATTCGTCCATATTTGGTAAGATTAACCTCCAGTTCCATATGACCGTTTAACAGTATAAAAGAATTGTACTTTGTGATCAGTAGATTCAAAAGAATCTCCTTGAACAGGGTTTTCCAGCTCAAAGCGTATGGATTTTCTACACAGATGTATTAGATTTACCAGCTTGCAATTCTCATTACCGGAACTCACAACGCATACAACACGAGTAAGAGTGAATCAATAGTACTATCTTTCTGATTATTGTCGGTCATTCATTACTAACCTTTATCGATATCCAGTTGACACAAGCTTGATTCATATAGAATCTTGCAAGTCACCTACCGCAGTGCTGTTTGATGATGACACTGGAAGGATTTCCATTCGTCATTGTGAATACTAAAGAGTATCACTCTGAATGTTCTGGCAGAATCACAAGGATAATGCGTAGGACTCTTGTTAACAGCTTGTGAACTTAATGATGTTCAACAAGTGTTAGTAATGGAATGTGTCCTAATGAGATTTATTTTATTGATCTCTTGGCTCTAGACTCGATTAGTGCATTTTGGTTTTAGTAATCGGAGGCTGGAGCAGACTGCCACCTATTCAATATCAACTATCTCGGAGTGAGAAAGTCAATAGAAGTCGTGTGTATCTCCGTGACAAATGAGACAAGTTTCTTTTGAGAGAAACCCGAATGGCTGGGAAGGGTTATGCATTGCATCACTGGGTCCATGATGTCGTCTTCAATGTCAGCAATCAACATTGTGATTCTGACAGCATATGTATTGACCCAGTTTCTGCCTAAGTTGTGTGGAGGGCTACTTTCTTTACACCCTTTATCCATACATTTCTTTTTAATTCTTCAACCCCTTCAATGCTTACCAAGACGTCATTACTAACACCTTGTTGTGATTGTTCCAGTGTTAGCTCAATCTTAGTCGGCATTCTTCCCTTATACACATTCATCTCCAATCATACCTAAGGACTGCTATTTCTAACTATGGAGTGTCCTTGGGTAGATCCCTCCGATTCTGGTTGGATCATAGGACAAATACCTAACCTTACCACCTTATGACTTCAGAATCATCGTGAAATAAGATGTTGTAGGGTATGAGATCGTAACCATAAAACCTTTTTCGAAGAGTATCAAGCACTTTGAGTCGATAAGATCACTTATTATTTTCAAGATCACATTTTAAATACATTTCTCCCCTTATTTTAAATACTAATTCACTTAGTTTTTGAAATACTTTGTGATTAAAATTTGTCTTGAAATACCATGGGGAAAACTTTTACTTAGCATGAATTACATGGAACATAAACTTGCTCCCCCTCAATTTTACATATGTTTGACACCAAAAACAATGATACCAAGTTGTAAAATGAATATAAAATTGAGGTTGAACACTTAGTCATCTTATAACTATCATTCTATTATTATTAAGAGACTTTTTGGGAATGGTTTGAATACATAAGAATGGTCGTGAGATGATGTATCCAAACTCATTAAATGTTGTTTTTCGAAAAACTCCCCCTTGAAAGATGGAGTGTTGAACACACAATTTTGAAAGATTATGAATTGTCAGTGAGAAATTCTTGAAAAATTGTGTTCAACATTTTGAAAAACATCATGTTAGAAGACTTCTCTTCCAACTCTAAGGGTAAGCGCACTTATGCGTACACTATCCTTTTTCTTGAGCTTAAAACTTTGAATGTCTGGTAAGAACAGCTCAAGACCGAGAAAAGTTGAATTTCTCGTTGTTAGGATAAGTTATCTTTATAGATAAACTTTCCTTTATTTGAAGTCCGGGTTACGTACTGATATTTGCACATAAGCCATCAAGAAAAATTAGAAATGACATGTTTTGAAAGCATTTGAAACTCCTGTTCGAACTTCATTTACACGCCCGTGTCGATATTAATCAACATTTCTAGGTACGTAAATGTTATCGATTCCAAGAGACATGTCGAGAAGAATATTTTTTGAAACATTTTCTGATTTTTTGATTTTGTATTTTCTTTTTGAAATTTTATATTTTTGTATTTTTCTTTTTGAAATTTTATATTTTTGTATTTTTCTTTTTTCAAAAATATGTACATGTTGATGTTTGATGAGGTATCAAGCAGATTCATTTGTCAGAACCTCCAGTTCTGCTGGAGTCAAACATCTCATACCAATTCGTCTGACGAGATACTGAAACCTTTCTTCGGGAAGGGCTTTAGTAAACATGTCAGCCAATTGGTATTCAGTTCTGACAAAGTACAATTCAATTATACCATTTTCAACCTGTTCTTTGATGAAATGATACCGAGTATGGATGTGCTTGGTACGGGAGTGCTGCACAGGGTTGCATGATATTGATATGGCTGACTGAGAGTCGCAATATAACGGTATTTTGTTGTAGTTAAAGCCATAATCTTAAAGCTGTGTTCGCATCCACATTACTTGGGCACAACTTGCAGATAACACCACGTATTTAGCCTCTGTAGATGACATTGCAGTACAATCTTGCTTCTTTGACATCCAGTTGACTAGCTTATCACCTATGAACTGTATTCCTCCAGAAGTGCTTTTGCGAGTATCAACGCAACCGGCATGATCGGCATCTAAAAAAGTTGTTAGTTCAAAGCCAGAACCCTTCGGATACCAGAGTCCCATGTGAATGGTACCTATTAAGTATCGAAAGATC
>BQNB010058771.1:1353-37625 GCA_026074375.1 Tanacetum coccineum
AATTATAAATAAGTAGGCTTAAGTATATAACATACGTACAAACAAGTTTCTTTCAATCCGTTTGTACAAACAATTCCTTAATCATTATCATTATTACCTTTATTATCATTATTACCTTCATCATCTGTTCATTTAAAAATATGTATCTCACATAATTAGCAACTCTCTTACAAATTCATAATCATTCCTTGACATCACTTATTCCATGATCTCTGTATTCTTATATTCTGCAACGTAATAACAAGGAAACACACAAGAATCTATACAATGTCAAATGATTTCAATACCACTAGGTATGAATTTTTTTTTGACAAAGACTTGTGATAGCATTCTTATTCGATGTTGACTTTTAAACGTTAATGAATAACGATTCTTTACGATCACAGTAGCACATCAGAAGCATGGTAGGCCCATAACCCACAGGTTTCATAAATCAAAGTATTTTATCCACCCAAGTTCTATCAGGATCTGGAAGAAATTCTATTGCTTTCATCAAGAGGTGTATCTGAAAAAAAGTAGACGTGTAAAGGAGGTAATTAATAAATTATGTGTACAACATAAAAAATAAATTCATCACACAGGTGTATGTTTTACTGAACTTGTAACCTTGATTAGCCTAACTTAAATTCATTCAGTTTCATGAAGAGCTTAGTAGTATCCATAATACTTTCCATGTTTCTAATCTCAAGAAATGCTTATCCGATGAATCTCTTATTATTCAAATGAAAGAACTTCAACTCGATGACAAACTCAACTTTGTAGAAGAACCAGTGGAGATAATAGACCATGAAATCAAGCAGCTAAAGTGAAGTCATATTCCTATAGTCAAAGTACGACAACATTTCTTGCATAACTAAAGTTAACGGGCTCAGACAACCTACATATGGAAATCCTATCTTCATATATGTCAATCAATCATCATAATATGTCAAGTCAATATCATAATATCATTTTTACAAAGTACATTACTCAGATAAGGTACCATTTGCAACGTTATATCAAAACGGGCTTTAAACCGTTATCAAATGCCTCTAAACCCTAATTTCATGGAAGATTAACATCTAAAGTAAATGTACAAGCTACTAAATCATATGTACAAGTAATATAACATCTCAATTGAAATATAAAATCTCTTCAAATCAAAGTACAAGTCTTTAAAAGCTCAATATACAAATCATTAAGCATGATCTCCAAAATAGCCGTTTTACCTCCGTTTTCATCCTTATTTCTTCACCGCCACTTATGTACAAGCTACTACACTCACTATACAATATATAAACCTTAATTATTCCATTCATGAGCTTTCATACATCTTTTTACAATCAAAACCCTAATTCAAAACCCTAAACCCTAAAACCGAGCTAGTTTCTAAACCATGACTCGTTTCTTAATTTTTATCCATTGTAAATCCAAACCAACTCTCAAATAAGTTGTAATAACATAAATTACAACATTCTCAATCATATTCCATAATCATTTCATCATTCAACTTCAATTATATAAGAAATAAATCCAAAAAACCCTAATTGTGCCCTAATTGAACTTTTGACCCGTTTACTCATTTTCTACCCGTTTTAACCGAAACCACCTCTCAACTTTTGATTATAATTCTTAATATACTACCTAGGATCAATGATCTATCAATCTTGGTCCAATGTACATGAATTATAAGCAAAGAAAGTCAAGAAAACCCTAAACCGTACCAAATGGAACCCATGACCTCATTTCATCATTTTTAACCCATTTTAACCCAAACCAATTGCTAAATCCTAATGACACTTATTATTACAGACCTTGAGACCATTTTCCAACCATCCATGATCAATATACACGAAATATAAGTGAGAAAACTTGTGAAAACCCTTGTCTAGCTCAAAACAGACCCGGACCCTTTCTTTGCCTTCTTTGACCCATTTAAGACCCATCCATGTGCAAGATAACTACATGAACTCCTTCTAGAAATCTTGGAGCAGCTTACTCAGCTGCTTAGACCATTTCTTGGTTAAAAATGAAGGCACATGGCCTCCTTTTTCCTCTATGCAGCCGCGGCAAGCACTAGGGAGGTCCAACACTTCAATCTACTTTGCTAGACCTCCACACCTGAATTTCTAGCTTCTACACATCCCCTACTAGACCTCCTATGTGTCAAGATCAGAAACTAAGCCTTGCTTACTCACCTCACCTGAATTCGAGTATAAATAGGGCACTCTTGTGTTCATTTCAACTCGCACCAACCCTCCTCCTTCTATAACCCAATTGGCAGCAATCCTTTGCTCCCTTATGATCCTAGGATCATTAAAGAAGTCTAAGAAGTGAAGCCCTAAAGAATTGAAGTCCCGGAGTGAAGAAACTAGGCGAACGAAGGCGTTTCAACCCAAAACAACCCATACGACTCCATTATTCATCATCATAGCTCAAACTCAGGTTTCATATCATCAAACCTGCTCTCATACTCTTATAATGTTCTTATGAATGTTCATGAACTCTTGTTTGATCCATTTTCATGAAAAACCTATGTGTTATGCCTTTTTGATCCAAAACCGTACACCCGAAACCCTAATTTCATGTTTTTAGCTTTGAATTCAAAACCCTATGTTTATGCTTTTTGATCTAAAAAACCGTATACCTGTAACCTAATTCATGGTTTTTACTAATCTATGAGCTAAACTTTGTAAACACTCTTTCTGTTATAAATCTATTTCTTTTTTTTTTAATAAGCTTAAATAATCTATAATAAAGGTTTAGTTGCTTGATAAGTCATGAAAGGATTTGATCTTAAAACCCGCGCGTTTTCGTTTTGAAACCCTAATTTGACCCGTTTTGCTTCCTAGCTTAACGAATCATTATTTTAAACTTGCGTTATGTTAAATCTTCATATTTTAGTTTATTATAACTTATAAATGTCTATTGAAATGTTAAAATAAGCTTGCATGGCAATTTGGACATGTTTTGTAATTATAATCCATGCAAGGGGTATATATCGTAACTTTCGGAAACTTATAACTAAAAGGACTAAAAATATCATTTTATCAAAGTTATAACTATAGGGGTCTATTATGTCATTTTTGAAAGTACAAGGTTTATTTGGTATATCTTTAAAGTCTGAAGGGGACCAAAGTTTAACGTGCAAACCCACAACGGTATATATTTGCCATTTTTATTTTACGGGTCTAAAATGTAAATTTGAAAAAAGTATAAAAACATGTTCAAAACATTACAAGACATAACTTTAATTAACGCTTGACGTGGTCTAACATTTCAGTTATTGAATACAATGCTTAATAAACGCTTATGTTATAATCTTATATCATTCATCATTGATGTGCTTTTAAAAAATAATGTCCCCAGTCATTCGTATCACAAATACTTAGGGAAGCTTCATATTAAGGAGTTTCATCTTGGTATTACATTCTAACTGAGTTGTTGGGTTTACGATTTAAAGTGCCCTAGCTCCTCAAACGTTTAGTGAATGACTTCTGAATTATGATGGCCTGAACGGTGTTATGATATTTTCATATATTCAAAACACCAACATCGAAGAATCTTACATATTTAATCAAACTAAGACTTGACATAATATCCCAGGTTGCCTGTGATGAAGCCGTTACTTTCATTTCCTATACCTTTGCTATCAATTTCCCTATACTATTCAGGTGAGTTCATAGCCTCGCTTTTCAATCTTTTTATAAACCCACGAGGGAGATACATGTGCTATAAAATGGAATGCAGTTCAATGTATATCTATATGCTATTCTAATTTTTTATTGCCTAAGTACGCTTTGCCTTTAAAGTCCCCCCTACATCATGAACGTTAATTACTTTACGGAGTTATAGCGCGAACTGATTGTGAAAATAGAATTCTATTAGATTGGACTCCCCGTTGGTGTACCCAGTTACGTGTAACCAATTGTACATCATTAGAAATCACGCGAGTATTTTGGCAAAGGTACCCACAGGGGAAACTAATCTATACATTACCCAAGGTTCGGATTCAGAGCTATACTGGCAATAAATAAAATATGTTTTCCATACTGGTGTTATATCAACGTTAACCCAAATATGCATTTGCATTAAATTATATTACTTAAACCTATGGATTCACTCAACCTTTGTGTTGCTTGTTAGATGTTTTATTTCAGGTAACTAATGGGCACGGTGTGCCCGGACATGCCGCATTCCACAAAACGTTATCATTCACACTTTGTAAATACAGATGTTGGGACCACTCTTTTGTAAAAACTCTGAAGAAATAATGAATGATAACTTATTTTCATAAACGACTCTTTTTGATTCGTTTTCTATGATTATGACTATTGTACCTTTGAAGTAATACCCCAGATTAGCTTCCGCTGCTATATGTAAAAATGGGGGTGTTACAGATTTGGTATCAAGAGCCAACGTTATAGAGAACAAGGTTGAAACCTTAACTATAACTACTTTTCTTTTTCCATCCAAGAAAGTCCTCTGTGCCGCTATATCTTCCGAAATGGTATGTAAAGATACATAACTATTATTAAATAAATAACTTATGTTATTTACCGATGGGTTGTTAAACAGAACGATGTCTTCTCCCAACCATCCTACTCCCAATATGGAGGATGCCTTTTCCTCAAACTATCTTCCTTCGACTTCTCCAGATTATGTCCCGGCCTCTCCAGGAAAGACTTACTCTAGTTCTTCCAACTCATTTAGAATAGTCCCGTTAGCTTCACCGACTGTTTCGTTATTTCATGATGATCCGTACATGAAAGTTTTGCATGCTTTCTATACTGAAAAATCACCAATCCCGCCTCCAATTATCATACCTCCTAAAACCCAAGAATTCTTTCTTCCGAAAGGACTTCTTTCACCAGAGGAACGAGGTGGATCATCTTCTACCTCATCCCAACCTCAAGCTTTTGAGATTGGTGAAAGCTCTCAAAAGTCAACTATCGAGCGTCATAAAGAACAGATTCAGGATATCCTGAATAGTCTAGATGCAATCCCCATCGAACGTATTGAATACATTGAAAACAGAATCGAAGGTCTCAGAAAAGGAACTGTAATCATTCAACGAGATTTTAACACCATGGAAGCCGAGCTTGCTAGAAGCCGAACTTCAGCAAGCTCGTGCTCAGATCACCAAACTCCAGAGAAAGCAAATAGGATGCAATCATAAAATTTCTCTAGCTCGCTATAGGATTGTTGAATTAGGAGAAGTTATCAATGACATGGAAACTCGTCACCAAGCAGACATAGAAAATCTCATGAACTCCATCATCGAACTCCAGAACCGCATGGAATAATCATTTAGTCTCTAGTTTAAATTCTAGTTTTTAGCTTTAACTAGAAGGGTGTGTGGTATACTAAAAAACACTAGTCAAATCTTGAATATGTTAGTCTAAGCAAGTTGTGCTTTAATAGGAAAGCAATCCCAGTTATCTACCTTGTTGTTTTATACCACTTTTGCATCTCCTCATTTATGTCTCATCATCAAGCATCATTCATCCGTCATACGCTCCCTTTATATTTGTCGTTCATAATCATAAACCTATATTCACCAAACTTCATTCACCATTGTTAAATATGCTTAAAATTCAAAAATGAGTATTCTCTCTTTAAACATTTTAAGCATTACTCTTGTGATATTATTCTTATTACGTGTTGTCTTTTGTTGATAGAATGCCTCCAAAAAGAGCATCAACAACGGAAGCACCGGCTATGACTCAAGATGTCATTAGAAAGTTAGTTGCTGATAGTGTCACCTCGGCTTTCGAAGCTCAAGCTGCAACAATGGAAAATATAAATAATCCCAACAGGAACACCGATTCTACTGGAACTCCTATAGTTAAAATGGGAAACTATAAAGAGTTCATTAGCTGTCAACCTTTTTACTTCAACGGTACGGAAGGAGTAGTTAGCCTTATTCGCTGGTTTGAATGAACCGAATCAGTATTCTCTCGTAGCAGATGTGCTAAAGAAAACAAAGTAACATTCGCTACTGGTACTTTAACTGATGATGCCTTATCCTGGTGGAATGCATATGCCCAGCCTATGGTAATAGAGCAAGAAAATCGAATCACCTAGACTGAGTTAAAAAGGCTTCTGACAAACAAGTATTGTTCCCGGACTGAGATCAGAAAGATGGAAGAAGAACTTTACAATCTGAGTGTAAAGGGAAATGATCTTAAGCCCTATGTTAGAAGATTCCAAGAACTGACAACCTTATGTCCGAATATGGTGCCAAGTACTGAGAAACTCTTGGAAGCTTTCATCGGGGGACTACCTCGAAGCATTGAAGGAAACGTTACTGCCTCTAAACCTCAAACTTTAGAGGAAGCCATTAACATAGCCCAAAGGCTAATGGATCAAGTAACTAAACATACTCCAGTGCAAGTATCGAGTGATAACAAGAGAAAATTTGACGACAGAAGAACTTTCAACAACAATTCCCGTAACAACAACTACCGCAACACCAACAATCGTTACAACAATCATCAATAACAAAACCGAAAGCAAGAAGCTGGTAGAGCCTATGTTGTTACTCCATCAGAAAACAATAGGTATGCTGGAGACCTCCCTTTGTGCAAAAGATGCAATTTCCATCACACCGGACCTTATACTGGTAAATGTAATATTTGCAACAAGGTGGGCCATTTGAGCAAGAACTGCCGAAACAAGAGGCCAGCCACAGGAAGTAATCAACTACTAGTAACAGTTATATGTCATGCCTATGGAGAAAAAGGGCATTATACAAATCAGTGCTGCAAAACCAACATCAATGCCTAAGGAAGAGCCTACATGCTGAGAGATAAGAATGCGCATCAAGACCCGAACGTAGTTACGGGTATGTTTCTTCTAAATCAGCATTTAGTCAAAGTATTGTTTGATTCTGGAGCTGATAGAAGCTTTATATCCCTACCTCTTGCCTCTAAGCTAAATCTTTCGTCTATTACAATAGATACCTTTTATGATATCGAAATGGCTGACGGAAACTTAGTAAGCACAAACACCATTATCAAAGGCTGCACTCTAACTTTGTTAAATCACCCATTCGAAATCGATCTCATGCCAATTAAACTTGGTAGTTTTGACGTTGTCATCGGTATGGACTGGTTGTCCAAGTATCATGCCAAATTTCTCTGTGATGAGAAAGTAGTTCACATTCCTATCAACGATGAAACTCTAATCATTCGAGGTGATCAAAGTAAAACTCGACTAAATCTCATATCCTGTATAAAGACCGAAAGGTATATATCCTGAGGTTGTCAAGTTTTCATGATCCAAGTAACGGAAAAGAAGTCAGACGAGAAGAGATTAGAAGATATCCTCGTAGTCAAAGAATTTTCAGATGTTTTTCCTGAAGATTTACCTGGTCTTCCTCTCGTTCACCAAGTAGAGTTCCAAATCAACTTAATCCTCGGAGCAGCACCTGAAGCTCGAACACCTTATAGATTAGCTCCTTCAGAAATGCATGAGTTATCTAACCAACTTCAAGAACTAACAGACCGAGGTTTCATCCGACCGAGTACATCACCTTGGGGAGCACCTGTCTTATTTGTTAAAAAGAAAGACTGAACTTTTAGAATGTGTATCGATTACCGAGAGTTGAATAAACTTACCATAAAGAATCGTTATCTATTACCCAGGATCGATGACTTATTCGATCAACTTCAAGGTTCAAGCGTTTATTCAAAAATCGATTTAAGATCAGGTTATCATCAACTGAGAGTAAGGGACGAAGATATTCCTAAGACTGCTTTTAGAACAAGATACGAACATTATAAATTTCAAGTCATGCCATTTGGTTTAACGAACGCACCTGCTATGTTCATGGATCTCATGAACCGTGTATGTAAACCATATTTAGATAAATTTGTAATAGTATTTATCGATGATATTCTTATCTACTCTCGTAACGAAGAAGAACACGCAAATCATCTCAGAATAATCTTGGAATTACTCTGAAAAGAGAAATTGTATGCCAAGTTTTCTAAATGTGACTTCTGGATTTGTATCGTGCAATTTCTTGGACATCTCATTGATAGTCAAGGACTTCATGTTGACACTGCCAAGATTGAAGTTGTTAAGAACTGGACATCTCCCACTACACCCACAGAAGTGCGTCAATTCTTAGGACTCGCCGGTTATTACCAAAGATTTATCGAAGGTTTTTCAAAGATTGCAAAGCCTTTAACTAAATTAACCCAGAAAAACAAGAGTTACATCTGGGGCGAAGAACAAGAATCGGCTTTCCAACTCCTTAAACAAAAACTCTGTGAAACACCAATCTTAGCATTACCAGAAGGAAACGATGATTTTGTCGTTTATTGTGATGCTTCTCTTCAAGGTCTAGGAGTTGTATTAATGCAACGATAAAAAGTCATTGCTTATGCATCTCGACAACTCAAACCTCACGAAGAAAACTATACTACTCATGATCTTGAATTAGGAGCAGTGATATTCGCTCTTAAAATCTGGAGACACTATCTATACGGTACAAAGTGTATAGTTTTCACTGATCACAAGAGCCTTCAACATATTCTTCGTCAAAAAGAATTGAATATGAGGCAACGCCGATGGTTATAATTACTCGCATATTATGATTGTAAGATTTGTTATCATCCTGGAAAGGCAAATGTTGTGGCAGATGCCTTAAGCCGAAAGAAACGAATCAAACCACTCTGAGTTCGAGCATTAATCTTAACCGTTCATCCAAAATTACCATCTCAAATTCTTGAAGCCCAAAATGAAGCTCTCAAAGAAGAAAATGTCAAAAACGAGAACCTACGAGGAATGGACAAATCATTTGAAATTCGTCCTAATGGAACTAGTTGTATTAAAAATAGAAGCTGGTTACCACTTTTTGGCGGATTAAGAAATTTAATCATGCATGAGTCTCATAAATCAAAATATTCTATTCACCTGGGTTCTGATAAAATGTACCACGACTTAAAGAAACTCTATTGGTGGCCTAACATGAAGGCAATTATCGCAGAATATGTTGGCAAATGTTTGACATGTTCTAGAGTAAAAGCAGAATGTCAAAAGCCATCCGGCTTATTAGTACAACCGGAAATTCCTATGTGGAAATAGGAAAGAATAACAATGGATTTTGTTACAAAGCTACCCAAAACCTCAATCGGACATGACGCCATCTGGGTCATTGTCGATCGTCTTACCAAATCAGCACATTTCATACCCATTCGAGCGACTGATAGTATGGAAACTCTTACAAGGTTATACATCAAAGAAATAGTCTCTCGACATGGCGTGCCAATCTCTATCATCTCGGATCGTGACAGTCATTTCACATCCAGATTCTGGAAATCATTACAAAATGCTTTGGGTACTCAACTAGACATAAGTACAGCATATCATCCTGAAACCGATGAACAGAGTGAGAGAACCATCCAAACACTCAAAGACATGCTGAGAGCTTGTGTCATAGATTTCGGGAAAGGATGGGATAAACACTTACCATTGGTAGAATTTTCCTACAACAATAGTTATCATGCCAGTATCAAGGCAGCACCGTTCGAAGCACTTTATAGACGAAAGTGTAGATCACCTGTTTGCTAGGCTGAAGTTGGAGATTCTCAACTCACGGGACCAGAAATAATTCAAGAAACCACTGAGAAGATCGTGCAAACTCGTCAACGCTTGCAAGCTGCAAGAGATCGACAAAGAAGTTACGCCAATGTAAGGCGAAATACAACACCCTGTGTTTTAGGACAATGTATGACGTTGATAAAGTCACTATTTATTTTTTTATTGTACGCGTTTATTTTTAATCAAAATCGTTAAGTTAAATCGCGTAAGCAAGAAACAATCAGTTAACGTAAACGGGCATCAAGCAAATTATTGTTTATGTCAAACAAGGGTTAAGTAATTATTTTGAGAATAATTATTAACATTTCATAAGTTATTTTATCGGATACGTGAAAGCGTTTACGTTTCGCGAAAAATGACAATTAGGTATTCCCGGAACCGTCAAATATTTTACGTAAGCTTCTAAGCAAATACTTCGTTGGATACTATGATTCAGATGGTTATTAAATACTTTATGCATATGTATATATATACACGTCTCATAAGTATACACAAGATAACAAATACTTTACAAAAATAACTAAGACATTACAAGTATACTTTTATATAAAAACTACACTTTACTTTTTATACAAAAGTTTACTTACACTTTTCTTTTATAAATGTGCAAGTAAACATAATTAAGAAAGAAAAATAAGCTAGAAACACATCCCATAGTTTCATGGGATGATTCCTACTTAAGGGAACCAAAGACATAAACCATTAAATCCTTATTTCCCTCCTCTTATGTCCCTTGAACCCACGGCCCAAAGTCCCCCCCCCCCTTTGATTTTCCTGGTCAAACTAAGCAACTAGCATATCTATTACCTTCCTATAAATACATGCCTTCATATGTGAAAAATAACATACACTCTTACACTTAACAAAAATCTTTTCTTTCTCCCTTTCTCTCCCAAAACCCACGGCATCAATCTCCTTCATAAACAAACCATACAAAATTTTTCCACAATCCATACAAGCCTATACACATCAATCCTAAGGCACACTAAAGTGTTTACAAGCCTTGGATAATCATTTGCAAGAATTAAGGAAGAAAATGAAGGATTAGGGTTTCAAACCTAATCTAGGGTTTATAAGCTTGTAAGCTTTGGTTTTGAGTCTAAACACGGGTTTAGCATTCATTTCTCATCTCATACATCCTCCCTAAGGTCTTCTTAATTCCTTTATACTTTTTATTATTATGATTTTATGTGTAACATGTTCATTATGGCTAAATCACCACTTAGGACTTTTTAATATGTAAAATGAGTTCTTACTTATGTTTGTGAATTTATGCACTTTTTCTTATGTCATATTGTCATATATATCATGGAAAAATGGATGTAAAAGTATGTTAACATGTTGTTTAAGTATAAACATGTTTAGGTATAAATTAGGGTTTTTAAGGTTACTTAATATAATTACAAATGAAAGTAATGAAATTAATTTGTTAAACTTGTTACCATGACTTTATAAGGACAATGGATGAACTTGGACATTATTATAAGTACCACTTATGTCAAATGTAGTTATTAGGGTTTCTATAATAAACTACTAAAGAAAATAATACATAAAACAAGCTTTTTATAAAGATATACACATAAATAATTAGGGGCTATTTTAAATCCGAATTCCATACAGTGAGTTTGACATTATATAAAAATAATACGTCTCGTGACGATTCCAAAATGATAAGAAACTCGAAAAACCGATTTATAACGAAAAAGATACGTTAATTACGAGTTTACGACGATAATATTTTATAAAAACTTTTTTATAAAATTAACTATTTCATTACAGAAAGTGCTATTTTAAAACATCTAATATATGATCAAACTTTTAATTACGTGATGTACTCGAAAGAATCGCTAAAAACGGAACTATAACGAATAAACTACGACGTTTACGATAATTAAAGTTTATAAAAGTAATTTTATAAACCATGAACAGTAAAAAGTACTATTCATCAGTGGACTCAACTTTATAAAAATATAATACATCTTTCAATAACAAAGACATACTCGAAGGAATCACTAAAATCGGGATTAAAACGGATAAGTTATTACGATTACGAGTTTACGCTAATTAAAACCTAAAAACGACTAACTAGCTGTTGTGAACAGTAAAACACTATTCATCGCAGAATATCAAAAACATGAAAATGTAATATTTTGATCACTCGTCTTACTAAGAAGACGTGGGCATAAGAAACGCGAGCAACGGACTTAAAACGACAAAACTAGGTCATTTTTACAAAAAGTATATTTATAAACGTTTTCACTTTATAAATATTATTTTACTAAAACGATTAGTCGGTGATTTTGCTATATAGAATATTGTGTGGTTATCGAAGTACTATAATACTAGGGATTTTCATAATGAGGCCTCTTCGGATGGCGTATTGACGAGTTGTTGGACTTACGATTTAAAGTGTCCTAACTCCTCGTACGTCATGTCATGACCTCTTAAATTATGATAGCCCAAACGATAGTACGATGTAACTACTATAGGATTATATTTAATGTTATTAATTAAAGTACTCAGTACTTATAGGACCTTAATTTAAATAGGTTGCATCTAACGTCTTGCGTGACGTTTTATCTGTGATATTTGGACTATCAGTACTCAGGGTGAGTTCATAGCCCCACTTTTTACAGTTTTACTGATTTACTATTATTTGGGGTGGAAACATGCTTTGTTTTATAAATTTAATGCAAGTGGATATTTTATATTGATTACATGGTTGCCTAAGTATCGATAACCCAAGTTAAGTCCCATTGTCATGAACTATCAATTGCATAGATGTAGTTGGGAATTACATTATGTGAGCGCGAATGTTATTTAATAGATCTATTTGGGAAACGACCTCCCCGTTCGGGTAACAGCATCCCTCGGGAGATCGAACGGTATAGCATGTCGAATTTGAGATGTTTAGGGTTAGACATCTGAGATGGGCAAGTAATAATTGAATATATATTTTAATTGCAAGAAAGATTATCGAGCTTCAGTGTCATGAGCTTAGTGTAAATGTAATCTGGTTTTGTAATGCCTGCATTTGTTATAGTATTACAGACAAAGTCTTGCGGTCCTGCATAATTTAATTACTTAAATCTATGAATTCACCAACATTTTTGTTGACGTTTTAAGCAATGTTTTTAGGAGGTCAATAGGCATAAGGTGCCAGGGATGCATTGGATTATATTTTGGATTGCACGCTTAAAGATTTATGTGCATCACATTTTGGGAAATGTATTGTCATCTTTTGGTAATATTTTAACACATAAAAAGTTAAAGCTATATGCTTTTGTCTTAAGTCTTTTAGTTAAATCCAATGTATCATTTTAATGACAATTTATGTCGTTTTATTATCTTGTGCTATTGATCATCGAAAGAAACACGCCCCTATAATCCTTATTCCTCTGCGACCGTTTGGGGGTGTTTACAGATTGGTTTCAGAGCCAACAGGTTATAGGAACCAGGTTCAAAATATTTTTTGCTTACTATAAACAGTTTTTAAACATTGCATTCATAAACAGGGTTTTTATGGGACCACAACTAGTTTTTGATAGCTGGGACTAGATGCAATCATAATGAAATAAGTGGTTATGAGATATTACGTATATTACATTAGAGCCCCTATATAATATACTTATATAAAGTTATTCTTTTGGTCACAGTGCGATGTGGATCTTATTTTATTTATGAGCATATGTTATGTTACGTTAGATTGTATTGAAATCTAACGGGTATTGTAATTTTCTTGTTGATTTAAGAAGATGGCCACCAAAAACGAGCCACCAGATACCGAAGATTCCCACAGTATACACCAGCCCCAACTGCACACCACAACTATTCCTGAGGCATCAATTAGGCTTAACTTAATCAAGGAGTTGCTGCATGCAATGCTGAAGCAGAAGCAATCAGATTTAGGAAGCTAACGACTGCAAGGGATCAGGACCCAAGGCCAGCACAGCTGATGCGAATGTCTTACTCTGAATTCCAGAAATGCAAACCTTTGGACTTTAAAGCAAGGGGCAGTCGTCAGACCACTCGATGGTATGAGAAAATGGAGTCTCTTTTTAGATAGCAATAGCACAACAACTAGTCAAGTCAAAATTTGCGGACTTGCACTCTACCAAGATGGAAGTTCTTACTTGAGGAGCCCAGGTTAAGCCCACAACTCCTAAAGCAGCTCATGCCATGCCATGGGTTCAGCACTGAGCAAATGATGGACTAATAAATCACTGCTCGAGGTGGTAGGATCAAGAAGAGTGACATGAGAATGTGGAGATTTAAGGTTAAGGGGCCGATGTGGTGGCTATAAACGACGATTTCAGCAACTAGCTTGATGTGTGCTAGGATGTTCCAGGAAGAAGAGGTAGATAAGATTGTAAAGTTATTGGTGGATTGCCGATAGATACTTGGCAGTGGAACGGCATCAAAGCGATAAGACATGCAAAGAAGTTATTGAGTTTACACTGAGTTGATGGAGGAATAAGACCCATGCCTATGTGAACGTCAGGACCGCCTCTCCTAGATTATGAAGGAAGAGAAAGAAATGAGAAGGGGAGAGAACCCCGACCCACCAATCCGACAGAAAGGGAAAGAAAGCCGGAAAGGACAGGGAAGAAGAATGGAAGGGAAGTGGAGGAATAGGAATTAAGAAGGGGGGGGGGGGGGGAATAGCCGAAGGAGAAAGAGAGAAGAAGGGAAGGAGAAAAGATAAGGAGCAGGAGGAAGAAAGAGAAGAAGGAGAAGGAAGAAAGAAGAGAAGGGTGATGGAAGAAGCGGACAGCTCCTTCCCCCCCCCCCCCCCCCCCCCCACCTCCCCCCCCCCCCCCCCCCCCCCCCCCCCACCCCCCCCCCCCCCCCCCCCCCACCCCTAACCGAGAAGAAAAGGGAAATTGAGGAAAGAGAGAAGAGGAAGAAGAACGAAGAGAAGAAAGGAAAAGAAAGTATGATGATCTTCCCCAAAACAATCAAAACCAACAACAGCAAAATAAGAGGCATAACACAGGCCAGGCCTATGCTGCAAGCAATAGTGATAGGAAACCATATGAAGGGTTTTAGCCTCTATGTTCTAAGTGTAACTACAATCATGAAGGTCCTTGCCCACCTAGGTGCACTAACTGCAAAAGGATTGGCCATGCGACCAAGGACTGTAGAATCCGGCCTGCCAATAACAACAACAACACAAAACGACATACAACTACCGAACAACAACAACAATAATCAGCAAGGGCAATGGGTGCTTTAAGTGCGAAGTTCAAGGCACTTTAAAAAGAAACTGCCCGCAACTGACACACCATATGATCGGGGAATCAAGTAGTATATCAGCGCTTCATTCAAAGGTGTATGTGGTTAGAAATGCAGGGGCAAACCCAGACAACGTCGTTGCGAGTACGTTCCTTCTAAATAACCGCTATGCTTACATCTTATTTGATACTGGTGCCCGATAGGAGTTTCGTATCTATGCATTAGTACTTTGTTCTTGACATCATCCCAATATACTTAGATCAGGTTTTATAACGTGGCGTTAGCTGACGGTAGGAAATTTGGTATAAATACTATATTGATGGGTTATCGTTAAACTTTTATTAACCATTCGTTCAACAATCAACCTATATGCCAGTGGTAGAGATGGGTAGTTTCGACGTCATAATTGGCATGGACTGGTTGTCAAAATTCAGTGCCGTTATCGACTGTGCTAAGAAGATTGTTCGTATCCCCTCTAGGATCGAAATCCTAATCGTTCGCGGTGATGGATGTAGTGAAGGACACAGGATGCGACTAAACGTCATCTCGTGTACCAAGGTTCAAAAGTATCTGCTAAAGGATCTCACGTTTCTATTGGCACATGTTCCTAAAAGGAGAATGAGACAAGTCAGGAGAAAGACGCAATGAGGTATGTACCAATAGTTAAAGATTTTTTTTTCTTGAATTATTTCCTGAGGTTTTGCCGGGTCTTCCTCAGACTCGACAAGTGGAGTTTCAAATCGATCTGGTACCTGGTGCCGCACCCGTAGCACGGGCACCTTATCGATTGGCGCCTTCTGAAATGAAAGAGTTGTCGGAGCCAACTGAAGGAAGTGTTTCCGACCGGGCTTTATAAGATCAGTCTCACTGGGGAGTCTCGGTCTTTGGTTAGCAAGAGGGGAAAAGACGGATCATTCCGGATGTGCATTGACTATCGGGAATTAAACAAACTGCACGGTGAAGAGAAACCGGTTATCGCTTACAAGAATTCGATGATTTATTGAAGTTTCATAGAGGGTGCGTGTCTACTTGAAGACTTCGACTAGGTCAGGGTTATCACCAATTGAGGGTTCAAGCAGTAAGAAATTTCAAAGGATGCTTTAGAACATGTTACCGCCATTATGAATTTAAGTTAAGCCGTTTGGTTTTGACGAACCACGTGCCGTATTCATGGACCTTATGAATCGGCCGTGTTTGCAAACATATTGCTAAATTTGTGATTGTCTTTATTGAAGATATTCTGATATATTCGAAGAACAAGCAAGCTCCACAAAGAGCCCTTAAGCTATTAGGTTTTTTTATTAACATAAGAATGAGGAAGTTGTATGCCAAATTTTCACGTGTGAAATTTTGGATTCCCAAGTACAATTCCTCAGTCACGTGATTGATAGTTAACGGCATTCATGTGGATTCCAGCCAATGATTGAATCCGTTCAAGATTGGACATCCTCCTAAGGACACCAAAAGAGATTCTGTTAATTTTTAGGTCTTGCTGGGTTATTATCGATGATTCATTGAAGGGGGTTTCAAAGTATCGCAACAACGAATGACAAGCTTACTCAAAGAAGGCAAGTTTGAGTGGGCGGTGACAAACAAGAAGCCGCGTATACAGTAATTGCGCAGAAGTTGTGTCGAGCACCCAATTTTGGCTTTCCGAAGGAAGCGAAGATTTTATGTATACTATGATGCTTTCGATCAAGGGTTTGGGGATTTTCTTATCTTTTTTTTTCTACTAGTCATTATTAGTTTAATGCAAAGAGAAAGGTGATTTCTTATGCATCACGCCGTTTTAGAGATCCATGAGAAAAACTATACTTACTCATGATCTGGATTTAGAGCAGTAGTGTTTGTCTTGAAGGATTTGAGGCACTATCTGTATGGTACAAGTGTCGGTGTTACTGATCTAAGAGTCTTACAAACATATTCTAATCGAGGAATTGAACATAAGAACACCGATGATGGTTAGAGTAGCTTAGTGAGTTCGATTGGATTTCGTTATCACCAGGGGGAAAGAAATAAACAAATGTGGTTGCAGATGCTTTGAGCAGGAAGGTACGAGAACCACCGTTAAGAGTTCGAGCCTAGTCATGGTACTATTAGCTTGGTTTCTTAAGCAAAAATCTTGAATGCTCGGCCTAAGCACGGAAACCAGAAAAACAACAAGGATGGAATAGCTTAGTCTATCCGAGGCGGGGGGGGGATGTACTTGGATATTTGTGTTGAGGATCTTTTGGGCTTAATATGTTACTTTCCTAATGTTGGAGGGTATCCTGATTGAAAATGCAACGTTCCAGAGTGCGATTAGGAACGTAAAAGTTAGAACCTCTGTACGGATGGAACCATAAGCCTCAAATGGCAGGAAAGTTGGTTACTTGTATGGCGATTTGCGGACTTGTGATCATGCACGAGTCCCACAATTTCGATGTAATTCTAATCCATCCAAGGTTCCCGAGGAAAATGTTAAGACGTTAAAGAAACTATATTGGTGGTACCAATATGGAAAGCGACATCGCCACCTATTGTTCGCATAAAGTACTTGACTTTTTGTGTAAGGTCAAGGCCAAACATTAGAGGACAATCTCGGGTTTGTTGTTAACCGAGGATACCAAATGGACTGGACATACTCATGATGGATTTTGTCTCGACGCTTCCTAAGTCATCACAAGGGTATGGACACCATGGGTGTGGATCGTTGAAGCTTACAAAGTCTGCAATTTTTATACCATGAGGGAAATGACCCCCTGGAGAAACTGGCTAGAATGTACCTTAAAGGATAGTAGTAACGGTAGAGGCATGGAATACGGGTCTTTGATTATTTGTGATCGTGACCCTAGGTTCGCATCAAATTTTTGGAGGTCACTTCAAAAAGCTTTGGGTACAAGTTTAGATATGAGTATGGCATATCATCTGCAAACTGACGGACAAAGCGAGAGAACTATTCAAACTCTTGAAGATATGCTTCGTGTTTGTGTGATCGACTTTGGAAATGGTTGGGTTAAACATTTGCTATTGGTGTGTTTCTCATACAATAAAGTTATCTGCTAGCATTAGGCTGCTCCCTTTGACGGCACTTTACGGTTCTCGATTCGAAAAATGGTCATTCGCCTGTTTGTTGGGTGAGGTTGGGCGAAGTTCAACTCACCGGTCAGAGTAGTTCAAGAGACCGACCGAGAAAATCATTCAAGTTTAAGCAAAGGTGCAAGACGATCGTGATAGACAACAGGACTACGTGATTGAAGCGTAAGCCGATGGAATTTGAGGTTGGATAAAACGTGATGCTTTAAAGTATTACTTGGAAAGGGGTAGTACATTCTTGGTTAAACGAGGGAAGTTAATCCCAGGATATGTTGGATTTCAAGTGATAAAAAGGGTTGGAAATGTTGCATACGAAGCTCGAGCTTCCTGACGGGTCTGGCAAGAGTTCATAATACATTTCACGTGTCAATTACAGAAGTGTCATGCGAACGAAACCTTAGGTTCGTTGGATGGACTTCATATGATGACAAACCTTTAGGTTTGATCAAGGAACCTCTAGAGATCACAGATCTTGAAGTTAACAGTGAAGCGAAGCGTCTCCCATTAGTCATGTTCGAGGACACTCCAAGAGAGGGGTCCTGAGATTAAGTGGGGAACGCGAGGATCAATTCTGGAAGAAATACCCACATCTGTTCTCAAAGACTGGGCCATCGTCAAGTGCCGCGTCTTAAGCCTTGAGGACAAGGCTCATCTAACCGGGGGAGACTATAACACCCCGTGTTTTAGAACAATGTACGACGTTGATAAATTCACTATTTATTTTTTTATTGTACGCGTTTATTTTTAATCAAAATCGTTAAGTTAAATCGCGTAAGCAAGAAACAATCAGTTAACGTAAACGGGCATCAAGCAAATTATTGTTTACGTCAAACAAGGGTTAAGTAATTATTTTGAGAATAATTTATAAAATTTCATAGTTATTTTATCGGTCCGTGAAAGCGTTTACGTTTCGCAATAAATGACAATTAGGTATTCCCGAAACATAGGAAAAAAACAAAAAAAAAAAAAAAAAATAAAAGTAAAAATTTACATCGCTTCAAACAAATACCACGTGTTTATAAACTGATCAAAGTTTATAAAACTTTATGCATATGTTATATATTATGTACATGTCTCCTAAGAATCACAAGATAACAAATACTTTACAAAATAACCAAGACATTACAAGTATACTTTTATATAAAAACTACACTTTACTTTTTTATACAAAAGTTTACTTACACTTTTCTTTTATAAATGTGCAAGTAAACATAACTTAATAAGAAAAATAAGCTAGAAACACATCCCATAAAACCATGGGATGATTCCTACTTAAGGGAACCAAAGACATAAACCATTAAACCCTTATTTCCCTCCCCTTGTCCCCTTGAACCCACGGCCCAAAGTCCCCCCCCCCTTTGATTTTCTTGGTCAAACTAAGCAAATAGCATATCTATTACCTTCCTATAAATACATGTCTTCATATGTGAAAAATAACTTACACTTTTACACTTAACAACATCGCTTTTTTTCTCCCTTTCTCTCCCAAAACCCACGTCATCAATCTCCTTCATAAACAAACCATACAAAGTTTTTCTACAATCCATACAAGCCTATACACATCAATCCTAAGGCACACTAAAGTGTTTACAAGCCTTGGATAATCATTTGCAAGAATTAAGGAAGAAAAGGAAGGATTAGGGTTTCAAACCTAATCTAGGGTTTTATAAGCTTGTAAGCTTTGGTTTTGAGTCTAAACACGGGTTTAGCATTCATTTTCAACTCATACCATACTTCCCTAAGTCTTCTTAATTCCTTTATACTTTATTTATTATGATTTTATGTTAGTAAATTGTTCATTATGGCTTAAATAACCACTTAGGACTTTTTAATATGGTAAAATGGTTTTACTTATGTTTGAGGAACTTATGCACTTTTTCTTATGGTCATATTGGTATTTATATCATGGAAAAATGAATGTATAAGTATGTTAACATGTGGTTTAAGTATAAACATGTTTAGGTATAAATTAGGGATTTAAGGTTACTTAATATAATTACAAATGAAAGTAATGAAATTAATTGGTTAAACTTGTTACCATGACTTTATAAGGACAATGGATGAACTTGGACATTATTATAAGTACCACTTATGTCAAATGTAGTTATTAGGTTTTCTATAATAAACTAATAAAGAAAATAATACATAAAACAAGCTTTTTATAAAGATATACACATAAATAATTAGGGGCTGTTTTAAATCCGAATTCCATATAGTGAGTTTGACATTATATAAAAATAATACGTCTCGTGACGATTCCAAAATGATAAGAAACTCGAAAAATCGATTTATAACGAAAAAGATACGTTAATTACGAGTTTACGACGATAAATACTTTTATAAAACTATTTTTATAAATTTTACTATTCATTACAGAAAGTGAATTTTAATAAAAACATACTATATGTATAACTTTTAATTACGAGATCGTACTCGAAAGAATCGCTAAAAACAGAACTATAACGAATAAACTACGACGTTTACGATAATTAAAGTTTATAAAAGTAATTTTATAAACTATGAACAGTAAAAAGTACTATTCATCAGTGGGACCTCAATATTATTAAAATATAAATACAACTTTGATAAACAAAGACGTACTCGAAGGAATCGCTAAACCTCGGGGTTAAAACGGATAAGTTATTACGGATTTCGAGTTTACGCTAAATAAAACCTAAAAACGTCTAACTAGCTATGTGACAGTAAAAACACTATTCATCGCAGGAATATGCAAAACATTGAAAATGTAATATTTTGATAAAAGTTTCTTACTACTGAAGCGGTCGGGCGTAAGAAACGCGAGCAACAGACTTAAAACGACCAAATTAGGTCATTTTTATGAAAAGTATATTTATAAACGTTTTCACTTTATAAATATTATTTTACTAAAACGATTAGTCGGTGATTATGCTATATAGAATATTGAGTGGTTATCGAGCCACTATACTCACTGGGATTATTCATTATGAGGGCTATCTTCGGAATGCGTATTGAGGAGTAGATGGCACTTACGATTTAAGTGTCTCTCATCTTTTACGCATGTCCATGACCTATTAAATTATGATACCCAAACGATAGTACGATGTAACTACTATAGGATTATATTTAATGTTATTAATTAAAGTACTCGGTACTTATACGACCTTAATTTAAATAGGTTGCATCTAACGTCTTGCGTGACGTTTTATCTATGATATTTGGACAATCAGTACTCAAGGTGAGTTCATAGCCCCACTTTTTATAGTTTTACTGATTTACTATTATTTGGGGTGGAAACATGCTTTGTTTTATAAATTGGACGCAAGTGGATATTTTATATTGATTACATGGTTGCCTAAGTAGCGATAACCCAAGTTAAGTCCCATTGTCATGAACTGTCAATTGCATAGATGTAGTTGGGAATTACATTATGTGAGCGCGAATGTTATTTAATAGATCTATTTGGGAAACGACCTCCCCGTTCGGGTGACTAGCTATCACTAGGAACGAACGTTATAGCATGTCAAATTGGAGATGTTTAGGGTTTAGGACTTGAATGGGCTGTAAATTGGCTAATATTATATTTTAATTGCAAGAAAATTGTCGAGCTTCAGTGTCACGAGCTTAGTGTAAATGTAATCTGGTTTTGTAATGCCTGCATTTGTTGTAGTATTATGGGGAGGGGGGGGAAAGGTTTGTCGGTCTGATAATTAATATTTAAACCTATGAATTCACCAATCACATTTTTGTTGACGTTGTAAGCAATGTATTCAGACGATGGTCACTAGGCATAAGGTGCTGGGAATGCATTTGGGATTATATTTTGGATTGCACGCTTAAAGATTTATGTGCATTACATTTTGGGAAATGTATTGTCATCTTTTGTAATATTTAACAATGAACAAGTAAAGCTATATGCTTTTGTATTAATCTTTTAATTAAATCCAATGTATCATTTTAAATGACTTTTTGTGTCGTTCTTATATATCTTGTGCTATTGATCATCGAAGTAACACGCCCCCATATCCTTATTTCGCTGCGACCCGTTTTGGGGGTGTTACACAAAAGCCCTTGGAATTTCAAATCGGCGATCGTGTTATGTTAAAAGTATCACCTCGTAAAGGTATCTTTTGATTCGAAAAACAAGGAAAACTTAATCCCCGATACATTGGACCATTCAAAATTCTTGAAAGAATTGGCCCAGTGGCATACAAACTAGAGCTTCCTGAAGAGCTTAGTAATATCCATAACACTTTCCACGTTTCTAATCTCAAGAAATGCTTATCTGATGAATCTCTCATCATTCCAATGAAAGAACTTCAACTCAACGACAAACTCAACTTTGTAGAAGAACCAGTAGAGATTATGGATCGTGAAATCAAGCAACTTAAACAAAGTCGCATTCCTATAGTCAAAGTGAGATGGAACTCTAAAAGAGGACCAGAGTTTACATGGGAACGCGAAGACAAAATTCGTGCCAAATATCCTCATCTGTTTTCAAACATCGCTTCAAAATCCAATTAAATCTCGGGACGAGATTTCTGTAAGGATGGGGGACTATAACAACCCGCAATTTAGTAAATATAAATATCCATCTATTAAGTTAGATGATGTACAATCTATCAATTATATATCAACTCACGTTTTTCAGGGAAATTTTTCGCTTTATTACATTACATTACTTTGCCAATATCTAATGTAGCACATTTCTTGCATAACCTAAAGTTAACGGGCTCACGCACCTACTTATGGAATCCTATCTTTTAATATATGTCAAGAAATCATCATAACCATGTCAACTAATATCTTAATAGCATTATCTACAAAGTACATTACTCAGATAACTGTACCATTTGCCACATTATAATTCAAAACGGGCTTTAAAACCATTATCGTATACTCTAAACCTAATTCCATAAATAGGATTAACATCTAAAGTGCATTCACAAGTACTAAAGCATATGTCGATTAAGATAACTTCTCATTTGACATTATATAATCTCATCAAGTCAAGTACAAGTCTTTAAAGCTTCCATGTACAAGTCATTAAGTATTGATTCCAAAATTCGCCGTTTTACTCGTTTTTCATTCTAATTTCTTCACCACCACTTTTGTACAAGCTACTACACTCATTATATAATGACTAAACCCTAATTATTCCATTCATAAGCTTTCATACATCTTTTTACACTCAAAACCCTAAACCTTAAGACCGAGCTAGTTTCTAAACCATGACTCGTTTCTTAATTTTTATCCATTGTAAATCCAAACCACCTCTCAAATTTTGATTATAATCCTTAATATACTACCTAGGATCAATAATCTATCAATCTTGGTCCAATGTACACGAGTTATAAGCAAAGAAAGTCAAAAAAACCCTAAATCGTACCAAATGGAACCCGTGACCTCATTTCATTATTTTTAACCCATTTTAACCCAAACCAATTGCTCAATCCTAATGACATTCTTAATAAAACTTGAGACATTTTCCAACATCCAATGATCAATATACACGAAATATAAGAGTGAGGAAAACTTGAGAAAACCTTGTGAGTCCAAAAATAAACCCGCACCCTTTTCTTTGCTTCTTTGACCCATTTTAGACCATCCATGTGCAAAGATATTTACTGAACTCCTTCTAGAAACCTTGGAGCAGCTTACTCAGCTGCTTAGACCATTTCTTGGTTAAAAATGAAGGACCCATGGCTCTTTTTTCCTCTATGCTAGCGCGGAAGCACTAGTAAGGCCCAACTTCATTACGTGCTAAGACCTCCCACTGAAAAAAAATTTTCTAGCTTTACTCATCCCATACTAGACCTCCTATGTGTCAAGATCAGAAACTAAGCCTTGCTTACTCACCTCACTTGAATTCGAGTATAAATAGGGCACTCTTGTGTTTATTTCAACTCGCACCAACCCTCCTCCTTCTATAACCCTTACATAGAAGCAATCATTTTCTCTAATAGATCCTAAGTTCTTAAGAAGGCTCAAGTACAGAAAGGAAGCAAAAGAAACCAAGAAACGAAGCCCCGGAGTCATTATTCTAGGCGTACAAAGCTAAAAGTCCCGATTTTGAGCCGTTTCTAAGCCATAAGTTCAAACCAGGTTCTCTAAGCTTATAATCTGCTCTCATAACGTTATAATGTTCATATAATCTTGCTAAAATCAAAATATTAAGCTTTGAATTCAAAAACCTATGTGTTATGCCTTTTTGATCTAAAACCGTATACCTGAAACCCTAATTTCATGTTTTTACTTAATCTATGAGCTAAACTTGTAAACTTTTGTTATAATCTATTCTAATAAGCTTAATTAATCTTATAATAAGTGCTTTGATAAGTCATGAAAGGATTTGATCTTAAAACCCGCGCGTTTTCGTTTTGAAACCCTAATTTGACCCGTTTCGCTTCCTAGCTTAACGAATCATTATTTTAAACTTACGTTATGTTAAATCTTCATATTTTAGTTTATTATAACTTATAAATGTCTACTGAAATGTTAAAATAAGCTTTCATGGCAATTTGGACATGTTTTGTAATTATAATCCATGCAAGGGGTATATATCGTAATTTTCGGAAACTTATAACTAAAAGGACTAAAAATATCATTTTATCAAAGTTATAACTACAGGGGTCTATTATGTCATTTTTGAAAGTACAAGGTTTATTTGGTATATCTTTAAAAGTTGAAGGACCAAAGTCTTAAAAGTGCAAACCCCAACGGTATATTTTGCCATTTTTATTCTTAAGGGTCTAAAATGTAACATTTTGAAAAAGTATAAAAACATGTTCAAAACATTACAAGACATAACTTTAATTAACGCTTGACGTGGTTAACATTTCCAGATATTGAATAAAATGCTTAAAACCGCTTATGTTATAATCATTATATCATTCATCATCGATGTGCTTTCAAAAATCATGTCCTGGATCCATATAGTACCACAATACTAGGGAGCTTCATATTAAGAAGTTTCATCTTGGTATTACGTTCTGACTGAGTTGTTGGGTTTACGATTTAAAGTGCCCTAGCTCCTCAAACGTTTACTGAATGACTTCTGAATTATGATAGCCCGAACGATGTTATGATAATTTTTATATCAAAAACCGACATCGATGTAAAATCTTACATATTTAATCAAACTAAGACTTGACATAATACCCCAGGTTGCCTGTGACGAATCCGTTACTTTCATTTCCTATACCTTTGCTATCAATTTCCCTATATTATTCAGGTGAGTTCATAGCCTCGCTTTTCAATCTTTTTATAAACCCGCGAGGGAGATACATGCTATAAACATGAATGCAATTATTTCTATATACTATTCCAATTTATTATTGCCTAAGTAACTGCTTTTCCTTTAAGTCCCCATAATCATGAACCGTTAATTACTTTACGGAGTAAGCGCGAATGATGTGAATAGATCTATTTGGATTGGACTCCCCGTTGGTGTACCCAGTTACGTGTAACCAATTGCACATCATTAGAAATCACGCGGGTATTTTAGCAAAGGTACCCGCAGGGGTAATAACATATACATACCCTAAGGCTTCTAATTCATGAGCTAATGGCAATAAATAAATATGTTTTCAATACTGGGTGTATATCAACGTAACCCAAATATCGCATTTGCATTCAAATTATATTACTTAAACCTATGGATTTCACTTAACCTTTGTGTTGACTTTTTAGCATGTTTTATCTCAGGTAACTAATGGCACGGAGTGGTGAGGACATGAAGATGGAAAAACCGTTATCATTCACACTTTGTAAATACAGATGTTGGGACCTCTCTTTTGTAAAAACTTTGAAGAAATAATGAATGATAACTTATTTTCATAAACGACTCTTTTTGATTCGTTTTCTATGATTATGACTATTGTACCTTTGAAGTAATACCCCATATTAGCTTCCGCTGCTATATGTAAAATTGGGAGTGTTACAATGTGACATAACTATCAATCATAAAAAACAATCCATCAAACCAAGCAACTAGCAATCCACAGTTTAGACTTCGACTACGGGTTAGGCTAAGGTTTAAGGTTAAATATTTTTTTTTCTGTATTTTATTAAATGAACAGGATGGCTCAACGGGTGTTCTAAGGGTATCTAGCATAAAAGGTAAGTGCTAATAAATGGGTCCATATGGGTGGTTAACTAACCGATGTGGCTAGCTAAATATCATTAGATGTAAATAGAAGGCCATTTGGGTTTATTCCTATGGTTGCCTCTTTATCACGTATATACACTTATCATCACACGAATGTGATCTCAATGCGATATTCGTAATTATTTACAAGCACAAGTTCTAATATATTAACCTAATGACGTGAAAACAACTATAAGGGCAAACAAGTCCACATAAATTTTAAATTGGCCCATAAATTAGAAAATTTTAAAAATCAGTCTTGTTTTCCCTGTTTACCTCCCCCACGCTTAAGTTTTGTATTGGCCTAAATGTAAAAATAAACTTTAAAGTATAAAATAGGGAAATGAAAGTAAGAGAAAACCTAAACTTCCTAGGCAAAAGAAATCGCGATCGAACTCCATATGATTATTGCTACACAACAGCTAGCATGAGCATGTGAGATCAATCTAATTCAACTCCAAGCATCCTCCTTCATCATTACCTGCTGCATTATTAAAACAAAAAAAAAACACACAAAATGCAAACAATAATATACTAAACATAACGAGCATGCAACACCCCCACACTTAAGATTTTCCAAGTTGAAAAACAACTTTCTTAAACGGTGTACATGTTTATTCAAAAACTAGAAATTAAAGCACATAAAGCAATTAAAACCTATGGTTGCCTCCCGAGAAGCGCTTAATTTATTATTGAGTCATTAGCTAGACTCTTCCCCAGGATTCAGGATTCTTTGACGATACGGTTCAAATCAGAAATTTCTCTTTTTAAAGCTTGAGGGTATGGGATTTTTGGTATGTACTTCACAAGCGAAGGAGATACATTTGGTCTTTTTGGGTTCTTCGTGTCCGTAATATTTCCTTTCGACACTTCATTTCCAATGCCAACAAATGATATTAATTCTTTGTCACCAACATGATTCGATATTTCATCGTGTTCAAACACCTTCTCTTGAGTGTACGGGATATGCACGGTTCAATCCTTAAGAAGTGGCGATACAGTCAGTGAGTTAGACATGATTAGGTTTGGGTTTGGCATGGTCAGATTAGGCTCAGTTTCTTCCTCCTCAATGAATTTAACATCTCCTTTATCATTATTATTTTGGATTGAGGGTATTTTGTAGACAATTTCATGTCTCGGTTTCGTATTTATAGCAGGGGGAAGGGTTTCAGTAGG
Organism: Tanacetum coccineum; assembly: GCA_026074375.1. Lineage (NCBI taxonomy): Eukaryota > Viridiplantae > Streptophyta > Magnoliopsida > Asterales > Asteraceae > Tanacetum > Tanacetum coccineum. Next base: position 28,559 of record BQNB010058771.1, read on the forward strand.
AAAGAAAAACTCAAATTGCCTCTCCAAGTTTTGGATTATTGCTTGGTGGTTCCTTAATCCTTGATTTATTTGATTTTCCAATTCAACCACCTGATTCTTCATACGTTCATTTGCTTTCGTTTGACTAGCCATCCACTCTCTCATCATCTCCTCCGTTGAGGTTTCGGTAAATTCGAAATATCGTGATGGATGTGGCATTCGATTCGATGGTCGGGATTGAGGATAGTGACAGTTTAGGTTACGGTTTTGATAGGAATACGAATTCTTGGAATTTCGATCGTGATATCCTTGGACGTAATTCTCTTCATGAGGTTCACACATCGGCGTGTCATCCTTCATGTAGATTTGTGAAGCGTGGTTGTCTTTACGACCGTCTTGCATCTTTTTGAGCTCTTTCCTTATGATAAGGAATTCGGAATCTATTTTTGTAACGAGATCTTTAAATTTCTCTGTAGCACCTCAAAATTTTTTACCCCTTTTCATTTTATGTAACAGTATGTACCACCAGCATTTGCAAATTTGCCGTTACTTTCTAATAAAAAAGTTATCCTTCAAGCGACATACAATATTTTAATGCTATTTAAGAGTTTTAATTTTAGCGCGTATAAATCATTCATTTTGCTTTTGGATCCTTAAAAGGGTATTTTATAAAACGTGTAACAATAAAATCATATTTTTCACGACCTGGGTAACAATGTCCACACTTACTTATTATTTCTGTGAACCCGTCAATACTTCAAAAAAATAATATACATGTGACAATATTTTAAAATTCTCCTAAATAAATATTGTACCCTTGACATTCATTCACCTCAAACATTTAATACATGAATGTTTTTTCTCGACAATCAGTGGAGAAATTCACAATAGGCAAACAACACATTCTCCATTTTATTCCTTAAACCTTATGCTCTACACATTAAGTTTTTCTAAAGTCTTCACATGCAATATCTCTTCTTCCTACAAACTTCATTTCACCAATAGGGAGATTCGCTATCAATAGTATACTATACAACTATGTCAATAGTGTAGTGAATAAAAACATTCACGAGTAAGTGTTGAAAGTTTTCAGTAAATGATGAATAGTAGTATAAATAGGACAACCTTTCTCTTCACTTCTAGTAGCACCTCAAGCACAAGTAATAAGAGAAGTAAGGTTCGAGTAGAGTTTTAGCTATTGAAGTTGGTTTAAAGGGTAGTATTATACCAAGGGTTGGTTCGAGCTTTCCTTACTACCGTATCTTCCGCATTGCCTAGGCAAATTTGGACCTTAGTAAGTCATTCTTGTTAGCTTCATATTTTTTCTAAACGACTTTCGCTTTGTTGTAACCACATGACATGCAATGGTGCAACCCATGCATGGGTCCATGTAAAGTAGCATGTCGAACTTTTTTTCATACTATGCATGAAGTTTGATAGTAACGATGGACTCAAAATAGAGCAAACAAGAACTATACGACCACTTTAAACGAGTAAAACTTGAATTGTTTCGTGGATGATAAAATACGTTGGCATATTGTTTTTTGGGACGTGTTAGAAACTAGCTTACGTGTTGTATATTTATTGTTGTGGACATGTCCAATTCAATAACCGCCAAATATGTTATGTGTGACCGAGGGGTGCAGCCTCGGCGTGGTCTGCCTCGTTATGACAGCCCAACTATTGAGCAGAAGGGGCTGCTCGCTTTGGTTAGACAAAACCTGCCCCGACATGTTGGACATTCTAGTCGGGTTGCCATGCATGCTGCATGCACAAGTCGGCTGTGCCATATTTCGCTGCTTGCGCAAGCATGCAATTGTGGGCATGCTGCCACGTTGTGCTGCCCGGTTATGAGTGGGTGGCCCTAGTGGTTTTCTCCCATACTAGCGGGTGCTACCATGCGACGAACACAACCTTTTGGGTACTTTGAAACCAACGGACTGAACCATGTTGGGCAAGCAAGCTCCCTCCTAGGTGCGGCTGCACTTGACCGAGCACCTTTATGGTTTGAACCAAAGGACTCGGACCACCCTATTTGTTTATTTTTGTGTCGAAGTGGTACTAATTTGTTGGCAAACAATTTCCTATTTAGTGATAGTTGTGCACGAGATTAGAAGTAGATAACATGAACCAACCAAATTTTTTATAGTTAAATAAAACAACAAAACTTTGGTACATATAATTAGTAGCCACATTGTGATAGAAAGGACAGCTTGGTGGAAATATAATTTGATGCATTTGATCTTCCTGGATAGTGTCCTTACTAGTAGGGTGTGACATGGTATTTCATGTTTTATACTTGTTCCTCCTTTTGCAAATGGATCAGTATACCTGACGTATTAGTATATTCTATTATGCAGTGTAGTGTAGTAGTGCATTTCCAAAACTTATCTTATTTGACACTTAGTAATGGTATATTATTTAATGGTTAGAATTAGTTACGATAAAACCAAACTTTCAAAAGAGTAAAATAAAATTGTTTTGTATTATAATATTAGTTGAGGAAAAACAACTAAGTCTACTTCGAGTTTAAAAATGATTTTAAAAGCCTTATGAATTAAATTGTAAAAAAAAAAAAAAAAAAGAAAAATAAAAAAAAAAAAAAAAAAAAAAAAAAAAAAAACAAAAAAAAAAAAAAAAAAAAAAAACTTGAAACGTAAGAATATTAAATACATAGTAAAATTAATTTTACAAAAGTATTTAGACGTTTTCTCATAAACTGCAATATTAAACTGGATATTTAGACGAAGAATTTAAGTGACGACTAAAGTAGGTAAATAATGCGAGATAATATATATAAAAACTCATAATTGTAAATAATAAGTTATATTTTTAAACATAAATTGTATTTATTTTAACCATGGGACCTGTGATTATTAAGTTATAGCACAATAATTCATCAAATTAAGTATAAATACTTATTGTGCGTGTCGTGTATTTCCTGAGCCAACGGTCTAATCAGATATGAGAACATAAAAGCGATATTTTATTATTAGCCAAATTAAATTGGATAAGTCCTATATTGAGTTCTTAGAATGTACACTCAGATTTATCGTCATTACTTAGGTGTTTGACCGAGTCACTATTGACGTGTATGATCTATTTCCCATCAGATGATTAATTGGAACAAGGTGAGTTTTCATAGCCCTACTCTACGATTTTAAATCATCTTTCTGGGGTGAGAACATTGCTTAATTTCAAAAACATGTGAATTACAAGTACAAGTAACTCATTACTAATTGGTCTAAGTCCTTATTTAACCCAAGTTGCTATCTGCCCGATTCATCATGAACCGTTAATTACTTGTAAGCTTAAATGTTATGGATAGATCTATCGAGATTGACGTCCCTATTTGTCTTGGACTGACATTAGTCCAGCAAACATAGTTTCATTTGAGTCAGATTATGGGTGTCCCGGGTTAGACACCTGCAAGGGCATTCATTCATTGTTGGTATATGTTAACGCTTCGGTGTCATGAGCTTAGACGATAGTAATGCAAATTATATGACTTTGTATTTGTTATATTGTCATATGCGGATGAAATCTTGTGATTCATAAACTATTTCTGTTTAAATAAAAACCTATGAACTCACCAACTTTATGTTGACACTTTAGCAATGTTTTTCTCAGGTATTAAGAACGAAGATGCTATGTGAAGTCTCATGCATTGCAGTCATTTCCAGTTATTAAAGATCATTTATACCAATTAAAAACGATGTCGTATTATCTATTTTTATGCTTCCGCAAAATGTTTAAACTATTTATTATTTCCTAATACAAGTGATCGATTTTCTTAAACGTCCCATATAGAGGTCGTTATGTATTTCTTAAAAGCATGATATTCATGAAGTCACATGCCCTCGGTTACCATTATACTCTGATATTTTGGGGGTGTGACAGATTGGTATCAAAGCTCGGAGTTATAGAGAACTAGGTTGCATTAAGTAACACTATACTATAACTACTTATCTGCTTAACGTGACTATAATACTCCTACTATCTGTCATTACTATTTATTTAATATGGGGTACATGTGAAACAACAATCGAGGAGCTACCTATACTTAAAATGGGATACCTGTGAATTAAACATACTATGCGTATTTTGAAACATATCTATATCCTTATTACATATTTCCCCTGTCTCAGCGACATGTCGAATTCAGATGAATTGAGGCACACCGATAACACTACCCTGATACCTCCCAGACTTCCCAACACACTCCCCCAGGTGTATCACATAAGACATCTTACTCTCAGATATTGTGCCATCCGTATTACTATTTCCCCCAACTATCGGACGTACCGCTCGCATATCTGTTTTACCCGACATTGAGCCAAATCTTGCTGAACATGCCAGAATTTCTGCTATTAACCTTGATGATTATCAACTTGATCTTGTTACTCCACCACCCTCACCATCATCCCCACACTCAGATGCAGCATACCAACGAATGATTGTTGCCACATACCCCGCTCTGAGGAAAGAAGCTCTAACTGCCTACGGGATGGAAACTGGTCAAGGTTCGGTGCTTGTTCCTGAGACAGTCTTGACCATATGCACGACGCGCCTTAGAGGACAGTTGTATACCATACTCGAGGACATGGACCGTTACCCAAATGTCTGTTTGGAGGAGTTAGAAGCCTTCCTGACACTGTAGGATGTGAAGCCCAGAGTTGAGGAAAGTTCGTTGGAGGCGCTATCTGTGGACGAACTAATTACTCAGCTTAGACAAGTGTGTGAGGATGCGGAGGATCGTGCTGGTAATGCTCAGGAGGAAGCACGACAGAAGAGGAAGGAGGCACTCGAGGAAGTGGTCCAACGAATCTACTGTAACAACAACTACTTTTATTTCTGTCTTTTGTATAACCACTAAGCTATGGGTTTGTCACTGCTAGTAAACTCTGTATTCCCTTACTCTTCGGAATGAGTATCGTGTTTGCGAATAATAACAATATTGATTTCAAAAGACATGTCATTTGTAGTAACATGACTATCTTTACGCATATAATTTTTGTACATGTCATAACTATCATTTCCATTGTCCCTCTTATAGAAAATGGCATCCGGACGACGCCCAACTGTCCGCCGGAACCCTCTAGTCAACCGTTCAACCAACCGAAATAATGTCGACATCAACAATGCCATTGACACTCAGATGCTCAACAAGCTCATTGCCACAAGAGTAGTTGAAGCACTCGCAGCTGCCGCTGTGACTCATGCTACAAGCACTCAAGAAAAGACCAACCTAGGATCTAACTCTTCCCAGAATAAGGCATGCAACTACAAAGAATTACGTGCAGTCATGCATGAAAACTTCCATGGTACTGAAGGTGCTGTAGGCTTAACCCGATGGTTTGAGAAACTAGAATCTCAATTTGGGATTAGCAATGTTGCAGAAGGTGACAGAGTCAAATTTGCTTCTAGCACACTGCTAGATGGTGCTTTAACTTGGTAGAACATGTATGTTCGTTCTGTTACTCTCAATACCGCTCAAGCAACACCTTGAAGTGATTTCAAGGCTATGTTCATCCGGAAGTACTGTCCCCAAAATGAATTCAAGCAAATGGAAAATGAACTGTGGAATTTAAAGGTGAAAGGCACAAACCTTACCGCCTGCAATCAACGTTTCCAAGAACTCATCCTCTTATGCCCTGAAATGGTACCCAACACCGACCGGTTGTTGGAACGTTACATCGAAGGTCTATCTTTGAGCATCAAGGGTAACGTAACCTCGTCCAAACTAGTAGACTTGCATGAAGCAATTGAAATGGTCAAGGTTGAGTACCTTGTGGTTCAAGAGTTAGGAGAAAACTCGGGTGACAAGCAAAAATGAAACGGAAACCATTACACCCACAACCCCAACAACACCAACAACACTAGCAACCTCAACCCGAACAAACGCCCAGAGACAGCAAGGGTGTTTACAGCCGGGCAAGGTTCTTATGCTGGGCAAGTTACATCTCTCGGGAAGTGGGGACGACACCACATTGATTGCATGCACTCATGCTTGTTACAAACTGTGGAAAGGCGGACATAGGCAAAGACTGCCGAGCTTCCACCTCGTCCCACAAAACCAAGGATAGGAACCCCAGGAGTGCCAAGGAGGACAGGATGCTGATTTTCACTTGTTTCGGATGTGGTTCACGAAAAAGGACAATACAAGAACAAGTGTCCGAACAATGAAATATCAGGCGGGTGGAAATCAAATTCGAGGCAACCCGCAAAATCCCCAGAACAATCAGAGGTAGAATCAAGGGAACCCTAAGGGAAATAACCAAGCATCAACCAGGGCTCAAGGAGGATGCAGAGCACCTGGCAGAGTATACAACATATGTGCTGAAGCGACGGTGAAAGATAACAACGTAGTGAATGGTACGTTCCTGATTAATAATGTCTATGCTTCAGTACTATTTGACACTGGTGCGGATAGAAGCTTTGTGTCTTATGCTTTCAGTAAATATATAGACATCCCTCCTACAACCCTAGATACTAATTATAATGTGGAGCTAGCCGACGGAAAGTCACTAACCACAAATACTATTTTAAGAGGGTGTACTCTTAACTTACAAAACCACCTGTTCAAAATCGACTTACTCCCTATAGAATTAGGAAGTTTTGACGTCATCGTCGGAATGGATTGGATGGCCGAACATCGCGCAAGATCGAAGAAGTTGAGTGTTATGAGAAAGTACATTCGTGTTCCTGTATGGAAATGTATGACTAAATCAGAAAGGCGAAAGGAGCGGAATTAAACGCGAATCGAGATTAGAAGTCATCTCGAGCATCAGGACGCAGAAGTACATCGACCAAGGATGTCAAGTGTTCTTGATCCAAATGATGAAGAAAGAGAAACCGAAATCCTAGAGAAGCAAATCGAGTAATGACAGTTTTTTTGTGCTGTTGTCAGAGAATTTCCTGAAGTTTTTCTGATGATTTGCCAGGATTACCCCCGGACACGCCAAAGTAAAATTTTTCATATCGAGTTAATACCCAGAGCTGCACCTGTTGCACGTGCACCATATCGTCTTGCACTTACAGAGATGAAGGAGCTAGCCGAACAACTAAAAGAACTTTCTGACAAAGGTTTTATAAGACCAAGTTCCTCTCCGTGGGGAGCACCAATCTTGTTTGTCAAAAAGAAGTATAGATCCTTTCGAATGTGTATTGATTACCGTGAGTTCGAATAACTTACAGTGATGTTCCTTTTAGTGAAAATCGTCTATCACCTTAACAAGGAATCGATGATTATTCGATCAGTTGCTTGGTCCAGCTTCTCACTCGAAAATTGACTTAAGATCACGTTTACCATCAGTTAAGGGGGTAGAGAAGAAGATTCCCAAGACTGCTTTCAGAACACGATCACGGGGACCACTATGTGTTTCGAGTTACGCCTTTTGGTTTAACCAAAGCACTGCGGTGTTCAAGGGATCTAATGGAATTCGTGCTTTGGTGTGAAGCCATACTTAGATAAGTTGTGATTGTGTTCATCGACAGACATTCTCGTTACTCCCCACAATGAGAAGAACACGAGGAAACATCATGAAAACTATTTTGGAGGTTGTGAAGGGAGAGAACTGTTATGCCTAAGTTTTCTGAGTGTGGAATTTTGGATCATTACGGTATAATTCCTTAGTCGCGTGATTGTTCAGCAGTGGGTATACAGTTGAGCCCAGCTAAGATTGAGACTGTTAAGAATTGGGCATCTCCAACCACACCTTCGGAGATTCGCCAGTTCTTGGGTCTTGCAGGCTACTATAGGAGATTCATCGAAGGATTTTCTAAAATAGCTAAACCTATGACGGAGCTAACGCAGAAGGATAGAAAGTTTGATTGGGGTGTATAGAGGCAGGAGATGGATTTTCAACATGCTGAAACAGAAACTATGTGATGCACCTATTCTAGCACTACCGGATGGCAGTGATGATTTTGTGGGTACTGTGATGCATCCATAAAAGGACTTAGGCTGCCGGTACTGATGCAGAGAATGAAGGTTATTGCATACGCTTCTAGACAACTGAAGATCCAACGAGAAGAACTACACCACTCATGATCTGGAGTTAGGAGCGGTAGTGTTCGCCCTAAAGATCTGGAGACACTATTTGTATGGCACAAAATGTATAGTGTTCACCGATCATAAGAGCCTACAACACATCTAAGACCAAAAAGACCTCAATATGAGATAATTGGGCCGATGGATAGAACTCCTAAGTGATTACGATTGCGAAATTCGTTATCACCCAGGCAAGGCAAATGTCGTAGCAGATGCTTTGAGTCGAAAGGAAAGGATCGAACTATTACGAGTAAGAGCCTTGGTTATGACCATTGGTTTGGACCTTTCATCACAAATCCTCGAGGCTTAGAAATAAGCAGTTAAGATTGGGAATGTTAAAGCAGAAGATATTGGTGGCATGCTAAAGAAGTTAGAAGCCCGCGTTGATGGAACATTATGTTTGGATAATAGAAGTTGGCTACCGTGTTACGGTGACGCAAGATCTTTGATTATGCACGAGTCGCATAAGTCAAAGTAATCATCCAGGATCCGACAAGATGTACCATGACATGAAGATGTTATATTGGTGGCCAAACATGAAGGCTGACATCGCCACATATGTCAGCAAATGCTTGACTTATGCCAAAGTCAAGGCTGAGCACCAGAAGCCCTCCAGTTTACTGGTCCAACCCGAAACACCAGAATGGAAGTGGGAGAAGATAACAATGGATTTCGTCACCAAGCTGCCTAGAATGGCAGCAGCATTCGATACGATTTGGGTCATTGTTGATCGTCTCAACAAGTCTGCTCATTTCTTGCCAATGAAGGAGACCGATTCAACAGAGAAATTGGCAAAACTTTACTTAAAGGAAGTAGTATCAAGATATGGTATACCAGTGTCAATTATCTCTAACCGTGATAGCCATTTCACTTTGAGTGTTTGGCAATCTTTACATAAGGCATTGGGTACGCAGTTGGACTTGAGTACTGCTTATCATCCTCAGACAGATGGTCAAAGTGAAAGGACCATCCAAACATTAGAAGACATGCTGAGAGCTTGTGTAATCGATTTCGGGAATGGTTGGGATAACCACT